>JAQQSV010009925.1:0-13387 GCA_028646515.1 Pseudochirops corinnae
TATAATTTTCTTTCTCTGTTTTTCTTCTTAGTATGCGTAATTAGGTATCAGTATCATATTTGGTCATAAGTCTGAAAAGAGCTCTTGGGACAATTTAAAAAGAAATTCAGTAATCAAATAAGGCAGATCAAGCAGAAAAAAATGGGGAAAAAAAGCAATCCAATAAAATTATGAAAAGAAAGTTAACCAATTGGAAAAAGAGGTACAAAATATTAATGAAGAAAATAACTCCTTGAAAACAAGATTTTGGCAAGAGGAATTGAATGACATTATAAGGCACCAAGAAATAATAAAACTAGAAAAAATAAAAGGTAATCTGAAACATCTCACTAGAAAAAAACAACTGATCTGTAGAACAGATCAAGGAGGGACATTATAAGAATTCTAGGACTAGCTAAAAGTTATGATCAAAGGAAGAATTTTGGTACAATATTATAAAAAATATTAAGGTAAAATATCCTAAAGTTTTCAAAAAAGAGGGTAAATAGAAATAGAAAAGAAATCTACCATTCATCATCAGAAAGTGATCTCAGGAGAAAAACCTACAGGAATGTCATAGCAAAGTTTCAAAACTCTCAGGTTAAGAAGAAAATATTGAAAGCAACAAGAAAAATAAAATTTAAGTATGGCTGAAATACAGTGATCATTTCACAAGACATTTGTAGTATAGAAATAGATCTTGAAACACTACATTTTGAAGAGCAAAAGAGTTGGAGTTGCATCCAAGAATAACTTATCCAGTAAAGTTAAGTATAATTCTGAACGGTAAAAAAAGGACATTTGGTAAATTGAAAGACTTTTAGATATTTGCAAAAATAAATCAGCGCTCAATGAAAAATTCCATATAAAAGATCCAGAAGAAATATGATAATAACTTTAAAGACCAATTATAAGGCTTTATTGAGGATAAACTGTTTACCTATTATACATATTGATGTTATCAATATTATAAAACTGTCATCATTAATAAGATATTCTGAAAGAAATGTTGAGTTTCAGTTGTATATGATAGGAGTGATTCTAAAAAAAAAATAAGGTAGAAAAAGTTAAAACAGAGCAATTATCTCATAAAATGGGACATGAAAGGAAGAACTAAAACAGAGGAAGCAGGTAGAAGTACAAGGCTGGTAAAATAGGAACTGTACTCTCATCTTTATTAAAGAGAAAGGAGCATGTACATCTGTAGGAGTATAGAAGCTTTCTAAACTGGTGGAGAGGTAAAAAAGAACTGTATAAAAGAATTGAGGAGAGACTTTTAGAAGAGTATATAAATACATATACATGTATGTATGTATGTATGTATTTATATATATATGGAGACTGGTGCAAGGAAAGATAAGGAAGGGGCTTTTGGAGGGTTGTGTAGATTAAGATGAAGAGTTTGGGTGTAGAAGATAATGGAGGGTTTCTTAGAGGGATAGGTAAAATAAGGAATAGGAGGTTAAAGGGAGAAAATAATGTAACAGGGATAGGGTAAAAAGAGGGAATGAGAAATAAGATGGAAGGAATTTCACAAATAATAATTATGTCTTTGAATGTGAATAGTATGAAATCACCCATAAAATGGAAATGGATAGCAGAATGAATTAAAAATCAGAATCCAACGCAATGCTGTTTACAAGAAACACATTTAAGAATGAAATGTATAAGATTAAAATGGAGGGTTTGAGTAGAGTTTATTATTCTTCAGTTGATGCAAAAAAAGCAGGGTAACAGTTATGATCTCAGACAAAGGTATAGCTTAAATAGATTTAATTAAAAGAGATTAACAGGGTAACTATGTTGTGATAAAATACAATAGTACAAATTATACTAAAGTATTATAGATAATGAAGCTATGTCAATACTGAACTTATATGCACCAACTATGGTGACATCTAAATTTTTGTGTGTGTGTGTGTTTTGGAGAGGGGAAAGCAGGTCAGTTGGGGTTAAGTGTCTTTCCCAAGGTCACAGCTAGTTTTGTGTTAAGTGTCTGAGACCTGCTTCTAAATTTTTAAAAGAAAAGTTAAATGAGTTACAGGTGGAGGTAGTTGTACTGTAATAGCATAGGATTTTTATTTTCCTCTCTCAGAACTAGATAAATCTAACAATTTTTTAAAAAGACATCAAAGAAGTGAACATAATTTTGGATAAGTTAAATAAGATAGATATCTGGAGAGGAATGCATAGAAATAGAAAGTAATACACCTTTTTATCAAAGGTCCATGGTACCTTTGAGATTGCCCATGTATTTGTATATGAAAATTTTATAGTTAATAAGTAGAAAAGCAGAAGTATCAAAAGAATTCCTTTCAGATCACAATGTAATAAAAGTTATATTTAACAAGAGACCATAGAAGCATACATTAAAAACTAATTGGAGATATAACAGCTTAATCTTAAAGAATGAGTAAGTTAAAGAACAAGTCATAGAAGCAATCAATAATTTAATTAAAGAGAATGACAGTAATGAAGTGACGTATCAAAATCTTGGATCACTGCAAAAACAGTGATCAGTGGGCAACATATATCTAAATGCTTACATGAATAATAGAAGAAAAGAGCAGAATAATGAATTGGATATGCAATTTTTTTTAAATGGCAAAAGAACAAACTAAAAATTTCCCATTAAACACTAAATTGGAGACCCTAAAATTAGAGGTTAAATTTTTAAAATTGACTATAAAAGCCATTTAATTAATAAATGAAACAAGCAGTTGGTTTTATAAAAATAAAAGTAAAATAAATAAATAAATGGTTATTTTGATTTTTTTAAAAAAAGAAGAAACCAAATCACTAGTGTCAAAATGAAAAGAATGAATATAGCACTAGTGAAGATGAAATCAAAACAAATACAAGGGAGTTATTTTGCCCAATTATATGCCAATAAATTTAGCAATTTAAGTGATATGAAAGAATATTTACAAAAATGCAAATTGCCTAGATTAGCAGAAGATGAAATTGAACACCTAAATAGAACTATTTTAGGAAAAAAAAATTTAAGAGACCACTAGTAAAATTCCTAAGAGAAAAGTACCAAGACTGATGGATTTACAAGTGAATTCTATCAAACGTTGAAAGATCAACTAATTCTAATATTAAATAAATTATTTGGTATAATAGGCACAAAAGGAATTCTACCAACTCCTTTTATGGAAAAAATGTGGTTCTGACTATATAATGTTATAATTTTAAGTATGCATAAAAATAAGTTGGTTTGTAGGAGTATAGTCATTTCTCTAAAAATATGTGTCTAATATCTTTCATCAAATATTTGAGCTTAGAAAAGAGCAGCTAATTCACTTATATTTTACATTTCTAACAGCACAAATTTTGAGTTTTTTTTAATCATTGGAATATGCATTACCTGATTTATTTATATCATGTATTGATGTATTAAATTTTATTTCAATAACCACTGCAGATGAGATCCTCTGGATTCTCTGACTTCTTTATATTTTTCCAGATCAAGACTAAATCCAAATAAATGAGGAATTGCATCTCAATAAGATAAGGTTTTTGTTAGGGTAGTATTTCAGAGATCTCCTTAATGAAATGTTTTCTCACTTAGGGATAAATACATGTTTATTTAAATAAAAGTGAGAATGATGAAAGCTCCAGTTCTTTTTCATCCCTGAGTGCTGGCAACTTGGTTAAGAGATCATTATGAGATAGATATAGTATATGCAGCACAGGATTCATGAGCAATCAGATAGTAGGTTTTCATCACTAGGAAATGGGAAAGGATTGATAATGACAGTAGCTTTGATTTCTCCTTGACTACTGAGTGTAATATAAAATTAATGAGCAACATGTCAAGGTTATGTTTCTAGAAGAGAAAACTACTGTCTGCCCTTCCACACTCACCCATGAATCATGATAATGTATTATTTAAAGCAAGTTTCCGTGTCAGTTGCAATAATAGTTGAACCAATACAGGCTATTTTGGGGTTGTAATTATACAGAAGGAATGTAATGAAATTCTTTCAGTCACTTTACAATCTGAAGATAAGATTTAAGTTTTGCACCTGGTAGGAATAACACTTCTATATTTAATAGTAACATAAAAAGGAAGATAGTGTCTTTCAGTGGGCCACATGCTTTGGTCCCTTGTTCAAAAACATGCATGGATATCAGTTCTTCAGTGGTTTCTGTGTTTTTTTCATACCTACAAACTATTTCAAAGGTGATTGGCAAGTGAGCCAGGAAATCTACACAAGGAAAGATGGCTTCTTTCTTCTTTCAAGAAAATCTTTTGGTTGTAACACAGCCAATGCCAGTTCTCATTGCAATTTTCAAAAAGGGTAAGGTATGGTTTCCCTCTGACCCTCCCACTCACATCCCAGCATAAATGACAGCTAGTCAAATCAAAGCAAGATATTTCTCCATCTTTCTCTTTCTCTGTCTCTGTCTTTGCCTCTCTCCGTCTCTCTGTCTCTGTCTCTCTGTCTCTGTCTCTGTCTCTTTCTGTCTCTGTCTCTCTCTGTCTCTCTCTCTCTGTTTCCCAAGCATAAATGATTAAATGACAAACTTGACAGACATTAATAATTTTGTTGGGTTCTCCATAAATTCAAGAAATCAAGACCACCAAAATTAAGTGCTAAAGCCTAGCTGAAGATGATTTCCACAATAGTCTCTTGGGTATCCTAAACTGTAGAATTCTATATTTTTACTGTCAAATATTTTGTTCTCTCCATTTTCTCCATTTAACAATATTTTATTTTCCCAATTACATGTAAAGAGAGTTTTTGACATAAACATTTGCAAGATTTTGAGTTTCACTTGTTTTCTTACTCCTTCCCATACCCCTCCCCAAGATGTAATGCAAACTCACATAGGCCGTACATGTACAAATTTTATTAGACATATTTCCACATTAGTCATTTTGTGAAGTAAAAATCAGAAGAAAAGGGGAAAACCATAAGAAGGGAAAAAAGAGAGAAAATGGTATGATTTGATCTACATTCAGACTCCATAGATCAGTTTCCAGATGTGGATAGCATTTTCTATCATGAGTCTTTTGTAGTTGTCTTTGATCATGGTATTGCTGAGAAGAGCTAAGTTGGGCATCTCACAGTGTTATTATTACTGTGTATAATTTTTTTCTTGATTGTGTTCACTTTCCTTCAGGATCAGTTCATGTAAGTCTTTCCAGATTCTTCTGAAATCTATCTCCTTATCATTTCTTCTGGAAGAATAGAATTCCATTACATTCATATACCACAACTGGTCCAGCCATTGCCCAATTTATGGACATTCCCTCAATTTCTAATATTTTGCCACTATGAAAAGAACTGCTATCAATATTTTTTTACACGTGGGTCCTTTTCCCATTTTTATAAAGTCTTTGGGATACAGATTTAGAAATGATATTCCTGGATCAAAGGGTACATAGAGTTTTACAGCCTTTTGGGCACAGTTCCAAATTGCTCTTCAGAATGGTTGGATCACTTCACAACTCCACCAACAATGCACTAGTGTTTCAATTTTCTCACATCTTCTGAAACATTTATCATTGTCCTGTTTTGTCATGTTAGCCAATCTAATAGATGTGATGTGGTGACTCTGAGTTGTTTCTCTAATCTGGTGGTTCTCAACCTGTGGGTCACGACCCCTTTGGGGGTTGAACAACGTTTTCACAGGTGTCACAGGGGTCACCTAAAACCATTGGAAAACACATATTTCCAGTGGTCTTAGGAACCGAGGCACCCCTCCTCTATTCATCTCCAGGCAGGGCTGCCCACATGCAGATACACCCACATATGAGTATTAAAGGGTTGAGGCATTAGGAAGATTGAGAACCACTGCTCTAATCAATATTGATTTAGAGCATTTTTTTCATATGACTATAGATTGCTTAAATTTCTTCATCTGAAAATTGCCTTTTCAAATCCTTTAACCATTTCTCAATTGCAGAATGACTTGTATTCTTATGAATTTGACTCTATTCTCTACATATTTTAGAAATGAACACTCTGTCTAAGACACTGGCTGTAAAAATTGTTTCTCAGCTTTTTGATCCCCTTCAAATCTTGGTTGCATTGGCTTTGTGCATAAGCATTTTAATTTAATGTAATCAAAATTATCCATTTTGCATTTCATATTGTTCTATGTCTATTATTTGGTCACAAATTCTTCCATTGTCCATAGATCTGACAAGTAAACTCTTCCTTGCTCTCCTAATTTTCTTAGGGTATCATCCTTTATGTCTAAATCATGTACCCATTTTGACCTTATCTTGGCATATGGTATAAAATGCTGGTCTATGCTTAATTTCTGCCATACCATTTTCCAGTTTTCTCAGCAGTTTTTTTTTAATCAAATAAGTTCTTTTCCCAGAAGCTGGAGTCTTTGGGTTTATAAAACAGTAGATTACAATAGTCAATGACTTTTGTGTCTTGCATACCTAAACTATTTCCCTGATGTACCATTCTGTTTCACAGGCAGTAAAAATGTTTTGATGATTGCTGCTTTATGATACAATTTTAGATCTAGTACAGTTAGGCCACATTCCCTTGATTTTCATTAATTCCCTTGAAATTCTGCCCTTATGCTCTTCCAGATGAATTTCATTATTTTTTTCTAGCTCTATGTAGCTTCAATGCAATATTTATGGCACCCACAATTACAATAAAGACAGTGACTGTAACTATCATATGACATTAGATCACAAAATGTCAAACTCTCCAAATAGAGGATAAAGCTGAAGTATTTATTTAAACACCAGAAAATCAACCACAAAACCAGTAAACCAAAGTACCAAAGATATTTAGAAGCCATAATAATGCTGAGAGCCACAGTGTCCGTTAGCCTTACCACAAACCGATGTTACAAGATCAATATTTACTCACAATACCTCTATTTCCTTGCCTAAACTCTTCTGTCCCCAACTGTCTCCAACTGTCAGAATCATTCTCTAGGCTTCTCTGTGGGCTCTGCTTCTCCTCAGGAAACTCCTCCCAGCACAGGTTTCATGTGATTACATTCAGGCTATCATAGGGGCAGAGTTTATCTTCACAGCAGGAATCTTCAAACTCTCCCCTAGGTCTATTAAGTGGCAGGAAGGATCTTCAAATTACCATTCCCATTATACTCCACAAAATAATTTTTGGTAGTTTTATTGGTATGGCACTGAATAAGTAAATTCATTTAGTTAGAATTGTCATTTTTATTATACTACCTCAGCCTACCCCTTAAGAACTGTTATTTTTTCCAGTAATTTAGATCTGACTTTCTTTGTGTGAAAAATGTTTTGTGATTGTGTTCATATACTTCCTGAATTTGTCTTGGCAGATAGATTCCCAAGTATTTTGTATTATCTACAGTTATTTTAAGTGGAATTTCTCTTTCTATCTATTATTGCTGGACTTTGTTAGAAATACATAGACAAATGAATGATTTATGTATTTGCTAAAGTTGTTAATTCAAGTAATTTTTAATTGATTTTCTGGGATTCTCTAAGTATACCATCATACTATCTGCAAAAAGTGATAGTTTTTTTCCTCATTTACTATTCTAATTCCTTCAATTCCTTTTTTTACTTTTATTGATAAAGTTGACATTTCTAGTACAATATTGAGTAATAGTAATGATAATGGGCATCCTTGTTTCACCCCTATTGGGAATGCATCTAGTTTATCTGCATTGCATATAATACCTGCTGATTGTTTTAAATAGATGCTACTTACCAGTTAGAGGAAAATTTCATTTATTCCTGTGTCCTCTATTGTTGTTGTTGTTTACAGAAATAGGTGTTGTATTTTGTCAAAAGCTTTTTCTGCATCTATTGAGATAATTGTATAATTTCTGTTAATTTTGTTACTTATATGATCATTTATACTGATGGTTTTCCTCATATTGAAAAATCCCTGCATTCCTGGTATAAGTCTTACCTAGTCATAGTGTACTATCCTTGTGATAAGTTGCTGTAAAATCTTTGATAATATTTTATTTAAAAATTTTCCATTAATATTCATTAGAGAAATAGGTCTATAATTTCCTTGCCCCATTTTGTCTCTCCCTGGTTTTGGTATCAGCCCCAATTTTTTATTGTAAAAAAAATTGGTAGGACTCCTTCTTTGCCAAATATATTATATAATATTGAACATAATTGTTCTTTAAATTTTTGGAAGAATTCACTTATAAATCCATCTGGCATTGGAGATTTTTTCTTAGGGAGTTCATTGATGGCTTGTTCAATTCCTTTTTCTGAAATGGGGTGAAATACCCTATTTTCTCTTCTCTTAGCCTAGGCAATTTATATTTTTGTGAATATTCCTCCATTTCACTTAGACTGTCATATTGAAGCAAAATAGCCCCTAATTATTGTTTTAATTTCCACATCATTAGTGGTTAATTAACTCTTTTAATTTTTGATACTGTTAATTTGGATTTCTCCTTTCTTTTTAATCAAATTACCCAAAGGTTTATCTATTTGAAAAAAAACAGTTCTTAGTGTTATTTATTAGTTCAATAGTTTTCTTACTTTTAATTCTACTAATCTCTCCTTGAGTTTCAGAATTTCTAGTTTGGTATTTAATTGAGAATATTTAACATGTTCCTTTCTAGCTTTATAAGTTGCTTGTCCAGTTCCTTTTTCTCTTCTTTATTGATGTAAGCATTCACAGATACAAAATTTTCCCAAGAACTGCTTTGGCTACATCCCATGTATTTTGGTATATTGTTTCATTGTTGTTCTCTTTGATTAAATTATTGAATGTTTCTCTCACTTTTATTTGACTAATTCATTCCTTAGGGTTAAATTACTAAATTTCCAATTAATCTGTAATCTTGGCTCCCCACTCCCACCCCCAAGAGGAACTTGATGGTGTTCATCTTTTTACATGGTGGTTTGGATAGAGAGGAACTGATTGCAAACTGAAGCAAATAATCAATGGCTCCAGCACTGATTGATCATGATCAGTCACTAAAATGATTGAAGGGGAAAATGGAAAATGCTGGAGAGAGTCTTGAAAAACTGGGACACTAATTCATTTTTGGAGGAATTATGAAATGATTCAATGATTTTGCAGAGCATTCTGGAATGATGCCCAAAGAGTTGTTAAATTGCTACACCCTTTGACTGAGCAATAACACTACCAGATGTATTTCCAAAGATGATTAGGAAGAAAGGAAAAGAACCTATATATTCTACAATGTCTATATCATTTCTCTTTGTGGTGGTAAAGACCTGGAAATTGCAAGCATGCCCATCAGTTAGGGAATACCTGAATAACTTGTGGTTCATGATTGTGATGGAATACAAATATACTATAAGAAATGATGAGCTCGATGATTTTAGAAAAAAAATATGGAAATACCTGTGTAAAATAGTGAAGAACGAAATGAGAGAACATTGTATACAGTTACAATATTGTTTTAAAAACAACATCAAGTAACTAAGTAATTTTGAGTACAACAAAAAACCAAATTAACTATAAAGAACATATGAAGAAAGGTGCTATCTGCATCCAGTGAAAGAACTGATAAATAGAAGTATGTACATAATAATTTTACATGTATGTATATATGTATGTATCTATGCATGTATGTATGTATGCACATCTTATGGTAGCCATCTCTAAGGCAGTTAGGGAGGCTAGAAAAAAAGAAATTAATATAATTTCATTTTAGATTATTAAAATTTTTTATTGATTTTTTTGTTTACTTTTAGTTTACAAGATTAAGTTCCACAATCCCTTGAGTTTCGAATTTTCTGCCCTCTCCCCCCAACCATGGCAGCATGCAATCACGTATACAATCTGCAAATACTTTCAGATTAGACATTAGTCTGGTTGTAAAGAAGGGTTGTAACTAATGGAATGAAAAATGGGAAAGAGGAAACAAAACCAAACATGGAAAAGAAAGAGAGCAGGTAGTTTGCTTCAGTCTACATTTAAACACTGTTCTTTCTAGATCTTTCTCTAAATGTAGACATCTCTTTCCATCATGAGTCTTTGGAGTTGTCTTATAACCTTACATTTCTGAGAAAAGTCTAGTACATCAAAGTTGGTGATTACACATACATTGTTTCTGTAATTGTGTAGAAATTTCTCCTGGTTCTGCTCTTTTCGCTTAGTATCAGTTTATATAAGCCTCTCCAGGTAAATATAAAGTCCATCTGTTCCTCATTTCTTATAGCAAAATAGTATTCCATTACATTCATATACCACAACTTATTTAGCCATTTCCCAATTGAAGGGCATTCTCTAAATTTCCAATTTTTTTGCCACAAGAAGAGCTGTTATGAATATTTTTGTACTTATAGGTCTTCCTCCCACTTCTATGATCTCTTTGGGATACAGCCCCAGAAGTGGTGTTACTGAATCCAAGGATATGCAATTATTTATAGCCCTATGGGCATAGTTCCAGATTGCTCTCCAGAATGGTTGTACCAATTCACAACTCCACCAATTAGTGTTCCAATTTTTCCACATCCTCTTCAACATTTTTCATTTTCCTGTTTTGTTATCTTAGCCATTCTGACAGGTGAGATGTGGTACCTCAGAGTTGTTTTGATTTGCATTTCTTTAATCAATAGTTTTAGAGCATTTTTTCATATGTTTATAGATATCTTTAATTTTTTCCTCTGAAAATTGCGTGTTCATATCCTTTGACCATTTATCATTTGGGAAATGACTTGTATTCTTACATATTTGGCTCAATTCCCTGTGTATTTTAGAAATGAGTACTTTATCAGAGACACTGGCTATAAAAATTCTTTCCCAGTTTCCCACTTCCCTTTTAATCTTGGTTACATTGGCTTTGTTTGTATAGAAACTTTTCAATTTAATGTAATCAAGATTATCCGTTTTACATTGTATAATGCTCTCTAACTCTTGTTTGATCATAAAGTCTTCCCTTTTCCATAAATCTGACAGGTAAATTATTCCTTGCTTTCCCAGATTGCTTACAGTATCAGCCTTTATACCTAGATGCTGCATCCATTTAGACTTGATTTCAGTATATGGCATTAGATGATGGTCTATGCCCAGTTACTGCCATACTATATTGCAATTTTCCCAGCAGTTTCTGTCAAATAGTAAGTTCTTATCCTAAAAACTGGTGTCTTTGGGTTTATCAAACAATAGATTACTACAGTCATCAACTACTGAGACTTGTGTACTCAATCTATTCCATTGATCCACTACTCTATTCCTCAGCATATACCAAGTGACTGTTGCTTTATAATACAGATTAACATCTGGTATGGCTAAACCACCTTCCCTAGCATTTCTTTTCATTAATTCCATTGATATTCTAGACCTTTTCTTCTGCCAAATGAATTTTGTTACTGTTTTTTTCTAGCTCTATTAAGTGATTTTTTTGGTGGATTTATTGGTATGGCACTAAATATGTAATTTAAATTAGATAAAATTGTAATTTTTATTATATTAGCTCAGCCCAGCCATGAGCAATGGATGTTTTCTCCAATTAATTAAATTTGATTTATTTGTGTGAAAAGTGTTTTGTAGTTGTGTTCATATGTGTCTGGGCTTTGTTTTGGCAGGTAGATTCCCAAATATTTTTTAAAGTGTACAGTAACTTTAAATGTGATTTCTCTTGCTATCTCTTGCTGCTGGATTTTGTTAGAAATACATAGGAATGCTGAGAATTTGTGGGTTTATTTTATATCCTATAACTTTGCCAAATATTTTGATTGTCTCAAGAAGTTTTTTACTTGATTCTCTAAGATTCTCCAAGTATATTGTCTGCAAAGAGTGATAGTTTAGTCTCTTCTTTGCCTAATATGATTCCTTTGATTTATTTTTCTTCTCTAATTGCTACTGCTAACATTTCTAGTAACAGATTGCATAAGAGGGGTGATAGTGGACATCCTTGTTTCACTCCTGATCTTATTGGTTATGCTTCTACTTTATCCACATTACATATAATACTTGCCAATGGCTTTAAATAGATGCTACCTATTATTCTAAGGAAAACTCCATTTATTCCTATACTTTCTAGTGTTTTTAATAGGAATGGGTGTTGTATTTTGTCAAAAGCTTTTTCTGCATCTATTGAGATAATTATATCATTTCTGCTAATTTTATTGTTGATATGATCAAGGATACTGATGGTTTTCCTAATATTGAACCATCCCTGCATTGCTGGAATAAATCCTACCTGATCATAATGCACTATTCTTGTGATAAGTTGCTGTAGTCTTTTTGCTAATATTTTATTTAAAATTTTGGCATCTATATTCATGAGGGAGATTGGTCTATAGTTTTCTTTATCTGCTTTGTCTCTTCATGATTTAGGTATCAGTGCCATATTTGTGTCATAAAAAGAATTTGGTAGGACTCCATCTTCATCAATTTTCCCAAATAGTTTGTAGAGTATTGGGATAAATTGTTATTTAAATGTTAGAATTCACTAGTAAATCCATCTGGCCCTGGAGACTTTTTATTAGGGAGTTTGCTGGTGACTTGTTCAATTTCTTTTTCTGAGATTGGGTTATTTAAATAAGTTACTTCCTCTTCAGTTAATTTAGGCAATTTATATTTTTGTAAATATTCATCCATTTCCCTAAGATGGTCAAATTTATGTGCATACAATTGGGCAAAATAATTTCTAACTGTTGTTTTAATTCCCTCTTCATTGGAGGAATATTCACCCTTTTCATTTTTGATACTCAAAATTTGGTTTTCTTCTTTTTTAAAATTGTGTCAACTAAGGGTCTATCAATTTTATTGATTTTTCCATAAAACCAGCACTTAGTTTTATTTATAAGTTCAATAGTTTTTGTGATTTCAATTTTCTTAATATCTCCTTTGGTTTTCATTATTTGTAATTTAATATTTAATTGGGGATTTTCAATTTGTTCTTTTTCTAGCATGACCAATTCATTGACCTCCATTTTCTCTACTTTATTTGTTTATGCATTCAGGGATATAAAATTTCCCCTGAGAACCAACTTTGCTGCATCCCACAAGTTTTGGTATGATGTCTCATTGTTGTCATTCTCTTGAATGAAGTCATTGATTGTTTCTATAATTTCTTGTTTGAGCCACTCATTCTTTAGGATTAAATTATTTTGTTTCCAATTAACTTTTTTGTCTATCTCTCCATGGCCCCTTATTGCATATAATTTTTATTTCATCATGATCTGAAAATGATGCATTTAATATTTCTGCCTTTCTGCACTGAATTGTGAGGTTTTTATGCCCTAGTACATAGTCAGTTTTTGTGTATGTGCCATGTACTGCTAAGAAGAAGGTATATTCCTTTTTATCCCCTTTCAGTTTTCTCCAGAGATCTATCATGTCTAGCCTCTCTAAAATTCTATTTGCCTCCTTAACTTCTTTCTTGTTTATTTTGAGGTTAGCTTTATCAAGTTCAGAGTTGGGGGGTTGAGGTCCCCCAGTAGTATTGTTTTGCTATCTATTTCTCCCTCTAATTC
>JAQQSV010009926.1:0-13387 GCA_028646515.1 Pseudochirops corinnae
TCAGCTCTGTTTTTTTCATCAAGAATGCTTGAAAACCCTCTATTTCATTGAATGACCATATTTTCCTCTGAAGCATTATACTCAATTTTCCTGGGTAGGTGATTTTTTATTTTAATCCTAGCTCCTTGGACATCTGGAATATCATATTCCAAGCCCTTTGATTCCTTAATGTAGAAGCTTCTAGGTCTTGTGTTATCCTGATTATGTTTCCACAATACTCAAATTGTTTCTTCCTGACTGCTTGCAGTATTTTTTCCTTGGCCTGGGAATTCTGGAATTTGGCTACAATATTCCTAGGAGTTTTCTTTTTGGGGTCTTTTTCAAGAGGTGATTGGTGAATTCTTTCAATTTCTGTTTTGGCCTCTGGTTCTAGAATATTAGGGCAATTTTGCTTGATAATTTCTTGAAAGGTGGTATCTAGGCTCTTTTTTTGATCATGGCTTTCAAGTAGTCCAATAATTTTTAAATGATCTCTCCTGGACCTATTTTCCAGGTCAGTGGTTTTTCCAATGAGATATTTCACATTGCCTTCTATTTTTTTTTTTCATTTGTTTGGATCTGTTTTACGGCATCTTGATTTCTCATAAAGTCATTAGCTTCCATTTGCTCCAATCTAATTTTGAAGAGATTATTCTCTTCAGTGAGTTTTTGAAATTTCTTTTCCATCTGGGCAATTAAGCTTTTTAAAGGCATTCTTCTCCTCATTGGCTTTTTGGGCCTTTTTTGCCATTTGATTTAGTCTATTTTTTAAGGTGTTATTTTCTTTAGTATTTTTTTTTGTCTCCTTTAGCAGGCTTTTGAGTCTCTTTTCATGATTTTCTTGCATCATTCTCATTTCTCTTCCCAATTTTTCCTCCACTTCTCTTACTTGATTTTCAAAATCCTTCTTGAGCTCCTCTATGGCCTGTAATCAGTTCTATTTTTCTTCAAACCTTTTGATGAGGGAGTTATGACTTTGTTGTCTTCCTCCTGTTCCATACTTTGATTCTTCTTGTAGCCAAAAGAAGATTCTATTGTCTGTTTGTGCTTCCTCTGCTTGCTCATGTTGTCAGCCAATTACTTGACTTTTGAGCTCTTTGCTCAAAGGTAGAACTCTGTTTCCAGATTTCAGAGAGCTATGTTCCAAATCTCTGGGGTTTTTGCAGCTGCTGGAGCTATTAGGATGACACCCTCTCTACAGCTCCCACAAGCTCTGACACACTGGCCACACATCCCAGGACCACCACCCAATACTAGGATTCAGATCCAAGCAAGTTAAAGGAAGAGCAATTATCCTCTGAATGGCCACTTGGTCACCCTATAATCTGCAAGCCAGGAGCTCTGGAGGTAGCCACATGGCAGCAGCTGCAGCTTCCACACCTTTGCCGCTTCTCACCATAAGGGCAGAGACCAGACCTGTGCTCTTCTCCACCCAGTTCCAACAGAGTTCCGGACTGATCTTTTACTTTCTTTTTGGTGTTTATGGGTTGAGAAGTCTGGAAACTGCCACAGCTGCTGGTGATTCATTCTCCTGAAGTCTGCTACAGCCACTGCTGCTTGGGGCCTCCCCAGCACCAGAACCGTGTGGCTCACGTGGGACTGTGCTAGGCTCCCAGCCCAGTGTGATAGACTCTTTCTGTTGGCCTGCTGGGCTGCCTTCAGTGGGAGATTTGTTTCTCTCTGTCACTTTGTGGTTCTGTAGCTCTGTTTAGAGTAATTTTTTTTATAGGTGTTGGAGGTGGTGGGAGCTGGAGCCATGCGGAGGTCCTGTTTTTACTCCACCATCTTGGCTCTGCTCATATGTCTTTTTTTAAAATTACACCAACTGAAACTGAATAGATTTGGCTTTAGTACCTTATTTTACCTTTATTAATATTTATTTTCAAGTGTTTCTTGTAAACAACATATTGTTAGATTCTCATTTCTGATCTGTTCTTTTATCATCTTCTATTTTATGGGTGAGTTAAGCCCATTACATTTAAAGTTATAATAATTAATTATGTAATTCCCTCCATATTATTGTCCTATACCATTTTCTCTCTTTGCTTCCTGTTCCCTACTTACAATGAATAAGTTGGTGAGAGACAAGTATACTTAGCACCAGTCTTCTATGTTTGGTACAATCTGTTTATCTTTCTGTCTTCTTTTCTTTTCCTAACCTAGAACCCATTTACAAGTCTTTTGATTTTTCCTTGGAATTTCAGATCAGGACTTGTTCTGGTATTTTTTCTAAGTGTCTGTTGGAGTGATTTTGGGAGAGACCTTGGCTATACTGCTTCCTCCTACTCTACCATCTTTGTTGGTCTACCATGAAGGCATCATGTACTTTTAAAAGATATGGTCATTCCATGGTGTTTGATTAACTCTTTTTCTTCATTACATGAGTAGGTTCATTTTTGAGGGGTGAGGGTAGGGGACATGGAGTATTTCCAGAATGTAAAATTATTCAAAAATAAAATATATAAAATTTATTATTATTTTTTAAAAGCTAAAGGCTTTTAGCCTAGAGAAGGATTAGTGGGATACATGATAACTGTCATCAACTGTGATGGACTGAAAGGTGGAAAAAGGATGAAACTTATTTTTCTTGATTCTAGAAAGTGGAACTAGGAGCTTAGTCAGGTGTAATTTGGACTATACAGCATCAAGTCACCTTCATTTTAAAAATTCTATCTGCAAGAAGGTCTTGGAAATCTAATCTTCCTTCACTTTTGACATTCATCTACCTCCTTTCTTTTTCTCTTTATCTTGTCTCCATACTAGATTCTCAACTCTCTGAGGACTAGAACCATGCTTTCTTTATGTCCCCAGTGCACTTAATCAATGTTTGTGTAATGCATGAATGGGAATGCTTTTTGAGCCAGAAACAAAAGTATGTCTAAGTTGAATAGAAGAATAAAACATTAATAGTTTCCCTTTTGCTACAAAATTTACTTGTCTTTTTTCTTATTCCCACTAAAACAAATGCCTTAGAAAGTAAGAGCCCTTCTTTTTTTTTTTTTTTAATGATTTCACATCTCTCTGAATAAACTTTCTCTTGTGCTTTGAATGTATAGTTCAAAAAGAAACTTCCAATGACTATCAGCATTCCTATTGCTCCCTTCATCCCTGGGTCTCACCTTTCACTCTGTTATATCACAAAACATTGTCATATGTTTATTCTGCTACCATGTAGATCTCAGGACTCCTCTGTCCTCTTTCATCTCCTGGTCTCGTACTATAATACGTTTATCATAAAACATTGTAATAGGCATATTCTGCTACTATAGATCTTCTGTGTCTTGTGACTTTTAATATCTTGTCTTTGACTCTTATGTCCAGATTTTTTGTAATGTCTGTTGAACATTATTTAGGCTGTAATGATAACCCTTTCCCTATGTGCTTATTATTATTATAACTTTTGCATCTGCATGCTTTCTGCTAATTCCTTTGATATAAAAATTCTAAATATTGCTTTAACCCATTCCTTTTAGCCCTAAAACACAAGCATTTTAAAATTAGTCATTGAAGACTTTCAACTTCTATATTAGATTTGTTTCTCTATTTTTTGAGAGGCCACATGGCATAGCAGATAGACATTTGGATTCAGACTTTGGAAGGCCCCAACTTCCAGTTTTGCCATTGGTAGCATAACAGGCTGTATGATCCTGGGCAAGTCAATTAACCTCGTTGTGCTCTATGTCAATGGTGTCAGACTTAAGTAGAAATGTTTCTGTGCTGTCTCATATTGACTTAGAAAGCTGCAAATTAATATTATCTATGTTTTATCGAATTGTTTATTTATTTATTTTGACATTTCCCAATTATATTTTAATCTGGTTTGGCCCACACTAGCAAGCTGGGAGATTTATGGACAACTTGCATCAGCAAGTTGGACACCTCTGTAGCTAGAGAACTATCTAAGACTTTAAGTTGCAAAGAAAATGTTGACATGCATTGGTAGAAGAAGTTTCCTCATTTGGGAGTTTCGCTTTACCACTAAAATCACAAGTTTAGTTCCTATTTTTATTTCTTTCTTAGCCAATGACTTTCCTTTTTTACAAACAATTCTAAGTCTATATTCTAATTTGTTGTGACCAGTTCAGAAGACAGCTTTGCAATTATTTTTGTCAATTGTTCAGTAACTGGATTGACTAGCTGCTGACTTGTAATGAAAGATGGATTTTGTATACTTTCTTGAGAAAATAGTGCTAATTCTCTTTTACCATCTCTTACAACTCCTTGGTCTCAATCAGTATTCTTTTCCAAGCAAATTTGTTTGCCTTGACTAAGAAAAGAAGATTGTTTTAGACTTTCCTATTAAAGTTTTGTCTTTTCAAGTTCTTTTATCCCTTTTTTGGACTTAGCAATGCAGGGCTATTTGTTGTTTTTTTTTTTCTAGCAGTCTTTTTATCACCCTGAGCACATTATGATCATTATGGTCTCTTATTTGCAAGTTTTTCTGAGCATGATTTATTCAAAATGCTACAAAGAAACTCATGTTTGACTCCTTCCCAGGCTCTCTCTTCTAAGTTTGAGTTTGGCATTATTGAATATTGTTGTTGTTATTGTTGTGTCATCATTTCAGTCATCTCTGACTCTTGGTGACCCCATTTGAAGTTTTCCTGGCAAAGATACTAGAGTGGTTTACCATTTGCTTCTCCAGTTCATTTTAAAAATGAGGAATTAAGGTAAACAGGGTTAAGTGACTTGCTCAGGATCATGCCACTAGTAAGTATCTGAGACTGGACTTGAATTCATGAGTATGAGTCTTCCTGATTCCAAGCCCAGTGCTCTATCCATTGTACCTTCTTACTGCCTTATTGAATATTAGTGGACCACATCCTAGTAAAACTGACTTGGCATATGGGCTAAACCAGGTTGATGGTAACCAAGGGGTATCAAACTCATCAGAGAATTAATGGGTTATTTACCTTAACCATGTGAATTCCCTTGGAAAAATGGACAGACAAGAATGACTTCTTCCAATGACCAGGAAAGTGGCTGAAGCAGACATTATGTTTAGAGTTTGGTCAGATATTGAAGACACCAAGGTCATCCACTACATCTCAGGTCAATGGCCGGTCATTTTGACTTTTGTCTCACTACTGAACTTCAAAGACTCAGGAGAGAGAGTGAGGCTAATGATTTTGTCAAACTCTGTGCCACTTAAATCCAGTTCATGTACAAGTCAAGACATTACACCATGATGTCATTAGCCCTCTTCAAAAATGAGGGATGAACAACAGTTCTAAAACTACCAGATTCTATGCATTATTTCCCTTAAATGTCTTTGGGTCTGCTACTTCCTCTTGATTCCCTTGAATACTATTTGAGTTCAGGTCCCTTTCCCCCTAGTCATCTCACTACTTGATTGTTATAAAAATGTCCAACTTTTGTGGTCTTTGCTTCCCTTTAATTCAGGATTTCTTAACCTTTTTTTTGTGTTATGGACCCCTGTGGCAGTGTGGTGATATCTATGGATCCTTACACATACATACACAGAAATGTTTTTAAATGTATAAAATAAAATACATTGTATTACAAAAGAAACTAAGGTTAGTGAAAATAGAGATCATTTTTCTCTACTCCATTACATGGACCCTCTGAAATATATCCATGGACCCCTGCTCTAATCTACCCCATATGTTGTTGAAAAATTAATTTAATAGGATTATAGATGTAGAACTGGAAATGACTTCAGAGGCCATCCAGTTCCATCCCCATTCCCACCCCCACTCTTATTTTGTAGATAAATAAACCAAGGGTAGGGGACATGAAATTATTTGCCCTAGGTCACATTGGTATTAAGCATCAGAGATGGGATCAAGGTCTCTTGACTCTCAAAAGTCTTTCCACTATATATACTGCCTATGACAAAGATGTCTATTTTTTTAAAGTGAATATACTCTTCCCACTGAGGCAGATAGTATCCCTTTCAAACTTCATTGGTGGTCTTTAAAGGAAGGTAGGGCTCAAAACTTCATGACCTTGAAGCTAAACAAACATACAGTCCATGACCAGGCAGATACATGTAGTCTTTCCAGCTTGGTAGGGTCTACTAAAGCTTTTGCTCCATTGTTATAACTTTTAAGAACCCAAGGTCATAAAGAAGCTCTGGAAGGGGTTTCAATGCAAAATATTGCTACAGTGTAAAAAATAAGATGGTAGCCCCTTTCTCCCACTGGTGAGTTCCTTTTGTGGTCTTCCATTTTGGAGATGGACTCTTCCATGTCTCATCCTCTTACTCCCAGTCATCCTTCTGACTCTGGGACTTCTTTTGCCCTTCCCCCTTTTAAAATAAAATTTTATGTGTTCTTCCTACATTAGGATGTAAGTTCCTTGAGGGCAAACACTTTCTTTTTGCCTATCTGTACCCCCAGTGCTTTGAACAATTTCTGAGACATAGTAAGCACTTAATAAATGTTTGTTGCCTGCCTATTGCCTGCGACATTGATTTTTTCTCCCTAAAACACTGATCATGTTACCCTCTTGAATAGACACTCTTGAAAATTAAGTTCCCATTTGGCAAATTAAACTAAATCTAAACTTTTCTCTCTGGAAGCTTTCTAAGCTCTCTTTTATCTACAACACAACACAACACAATACAATACAAATTTATTAAGCATTTACTATGTGCCAAGCACAGTGCTGACTAGGGATATAAATAAGAAAAAGTCTGTCCCTGCCTTCAAGTGGCTTACAATCTAATGAATGAAGATAACACACAAGAGGAAGCTGAAAGGTATTCGGGGGAAGTGGGAAAGTTATCAAGGTGGCGCATGATGCTGATAGCGTCAGATGCCAAGAGTGTAGCTGTTGAGAAGTGAAGTTGGCTGGGCTTCTGAACATTCTATATGACAGTTTGGGGAGGAGTATTTTTCTTGTTGTTGTTGTTGTTCTGCCATCTAGCCCTCCAATCAGAGGGGCAGATATACTATTAGATTCAGGTCATGTTCCATTTTCTAATGAAGCCTTTCCTAACTACTTTAGTTTGTACTGAATTAGTTTTTCCTCTGGGCCAGCTAGGTAGCACTGAAGATAGAGTGTTGGGCTTGGACTCAGGTAGACTCATCTTCCTGAGTTCATATCTGGCCCCAGACACTTACTAGGTGTATGACCCTGGGCAAGTCACTTAACCCTGTTTCCCTCAGTTTCCTCATTAAATGAATTAGAGAAGGAAGGAGCTAGAGAAGGAAATTGCAAACCACTCCAGTATCTTTGCCAAGAAAATCCCAAATGGGGTCACAAAGAGTTGCATAGAACTGAAAACAACTGAACAACCACAAAATTCTTCCTCTGTCCCAGTCGTTTTGACCCTTAACCATATTATATTCTAATCACTGTCTTGTGCTTTTTTCCCAACAAAATGGTCAGTTCTTTGAGAGAAGGAATTGTGTCATTTGTTACATTTTTATTACTAATAGCTATTGATATAGAGCTGAGGATGTACATATTCTCAACAAACAATAAACAGAATAGAACAGAATAATGTCCTGTGCATTTAATTAGTAGTCTTATGATTTTAGGGTTTAAAAAAATACAATTAAATGCTTAACTTATATTTTTGCCAGTGCTTTGATTCCAGTCACTGAAATTTTCTGGCTATCCGTGTGTGTGTGTGTGTGTGTGTGTGTGTGTGTAAAATTTCTTCTTGCACTACAAGGCCCCACATTTTGTCTTACTTTTTCAGAAGTAGTTTGCAAAAATAACTTCATGTGCTAAAACTATCTCTGAAAAACTGATAGAAAATCTCTGACAACCTGTTAATGAATGTCTAATATCTACTTTATAAAACTGTAATTTCCTTAAAACAATCCCATTGTCAAGGAGGATGTCTGGTGTACAGATTTTGTATTCAGAAGATTTACATTTGAATCCAATTCGATTACTTTCCTGTGTATACTTAGGCAAATTAAGTAACTTGTCTGGGCTTCAGTTATCTCATCAGCAAAAATCGGGGATTGATTTAGTCTAGCAGTTATCAAACTGTTTTGTCTCAGGACCCCTTTTCACTCTTAAAATTATTGGGAACCTCGAAGAACTTTTGTTTATGTGATTTGTATCTATTAACATTTAACTCATTAATTAAAATTAGAAATTAAAGAATTAAAATTAGAAATTTTAAACTTACACAATTTCAAAGTTGTTTTTAATTAGTTTAAAAAAAACCAGTAAACCCAGTATGTTAAAACAAATAATATTTAAAGAAATATATATTTTTTGCTTGTTTTTTTTTGGGGGGGGGAAGATAGGGCAATTGGGGTTAACTGACTTGCCCAAGGTCACATGGCTAGGGTGTGTGTGTGCCTGTGTGAAGTGTTTGAGGCTGGATTGGAACTTGGGTCCTCCTGACTCCAGGGCCAGTGCTCTATTCACTGCACCACCTAGCTGTCCCTGAAAATGAATTCTTGTTATTTCTAGTAAAAGATTTATGAAGTAGTATAATGCAGATTGGAATGTTTTATCTTAAGTAAGATTGAAAAATTTTGCTAATAGAGTATTAATTATTGAATTGTTATTTACTGAAGAGAGGTATTTGGTAGATAATATTTTTAATGAAAAAATACTTTATTTCCCAAAAACAAAAGCAGTTAGTGAGAAGGGTGGCGTTTTACATATTTTTGCACCTCTTTTTTTATATCTGGCTTAAAAAACAAATAAAAATCTAGAAAACAACTAGATTCTATCTGTTTCTGCACTCAGTCTTTTGCTACATGTTATTTTGGTTGAAGTAAATGAAGAAAATTCTGACTCACACAGACATGTAGTTGGAAAAGGGAGAGATTTTTAATAGGCAAACAATTTCTTAGTAATATTAGTTTTGACCTTTTGGACTCCAGAAAGGATCTCAAGGACTCTCAGTAGTCTGTGGACTACACTTTGAGAACTGCTGGTCTAGACCATCTTAAAGATCTCTTTTAGTTCTAGGTTCAGGGTTCTTCCTTTGATAGAATAAAAAGAGCACTGGCTTTGGAGTCAGAGGATTTGGGTTCAAATCCTACCTTTGATAATTCCAACCCTCTGACCCTGGACAAATCATCTAAGTTTAAATTTCTAAATGATGTGGAATACGAATGGTGCTCTAAGGGTTAAAAAAATATTAAGAGTTGCTTTCCCAGGCTCCCTGAGGGGGTTTGAGGCTCAATCTGTAGCCCATCCTGTAACCTGAGATCCTGAGCTTGAGAGCAGCCTAAAGTCCTTTCCCCCTTATCTTGAAATACCATAAATCTTAAACCTGTACCAAGAGAATTGTTTTTGTCTCCCTTAAACCACTGTTGTTCCTGTGCTTTAATTTTTAACTTGTGTCCTCCTGACCCGTCTTTAAATCCTTAAAACATTAAGAATCCCCTTTGTCTCCTTCATCCTATGTCATAAAATCCTCATCCTGTCCTATCTTTAATCTTTAACCTCCATAGAAACCTCTGAAACTACATGATCATTCTGAAATCTCTCTATAAGCATAACACCCCCAAATATTAGAGTTTCATCTAGATTTCTTGCTAGGAAGACCCATGCTGCTGCACATAATAAAGCTCCCAATGGTTACAGAGAAAGTCTAAGTGAATTCTTTCTTTGCTCTCCCAAAATTTGACCTCAACATTCATATATAACAGGAGGATGTTGGGATATATGACCTCCGAGGTCTCTACAGCTATGGTCCTATGATTCTATGATATGTAAGTGGTTTTATAATCTCAGTGATAATAGTACTTTATCATGTTGATAACAAACCATCCACACCTTCCCATTTGATATACTTGTTATCCATGTCCTTCCATGTAGGGCAACAAAGTGATAGAATTCAGGGCCTTCATTTAGGAAAACTTGAATACAAATACAGCCTTAGATATTTAACTAGCTGTGTGATTCTGGGCAAGTCACTTAACCTTTATCCACCTCGGTTTCCTTGACTAAAAAATGGGGATATTAAAAGTGTCTATGTTCTAAGGTTGTTGTGAGGATCAAATAAGATAAATATTTGTAAAGTGCTTAGCACGGTTCTCAGCACATAGTAGTGCTTAATAGATGATTTGTCCAAGGTCATGTGGTTGGAATTATCAAAGGTAGGATTTGAACCCAAACCCTCTGACTCCAAATCCAGTGCTCTTTTTATTCTATCAAAGGAAGAACCCTGAACCTGGAACTAAAAGAGATCTGTGAGATGATCTAGCCCAGAAGTTCTCAAGGTATAGTCCACAGACTACTGAGAGTCCTTGAGATCCTTTCTGGGAGTCTGAGAGGTCAAAACTAATACTACCAAGACATTATTTATCTATTAAAAATCCCTCCCCTTTCCAACTACATCTCTGTGTGAGTCAGAATTTTCTTCATTTACTTCAACCAAAATAACATATAGCAAAAAATTAAATACAGAAGCAGGTAGAATCTAGTTGTTTTCTAGAACAGGTAGGTGCTTGTTCCCTTCCCCTCCCATCAATCCTTTATACATACTCCTTCCAACATTCAGGGAAACTTTTAACTTGTATTTTCCTGCCCTTTCCTTAAATCCTTAAAACATTAAGAGTCCCCTTTTTCTCCTTCACACAAGTTACATAAATACCAATGGAATGCATGGGCTATCTCTTACTTTTGCTACATTTCCTACCTACCTCTTTTTCTAATTATACATGATCCTACTTAAAGAGAAGTTTAGACTTAATACCTCGAGATGTCTCTAGAGATGACACCTAAAATATCTTTGATGATGAAGTGGTAATAATCTAGCTTGTGAAATATTTTACTTTTACTCTTTAAATGTTAAGATACATATATAATGTATTAATGCCTATGTCAACTTATTAATGATTTTATCTTCTTTATTTTTTGTATACCTAGCACCTAGCACAATGTGTTGAATATAAAGGATACTTAATAAATGTTTGTAGAATTTAATTGTCTCTCATCTTATATTTTCCTGAAATTCACAATATTTCCTTTCTCCAGCTATCAGAAAAGGGTTAAGGTGGAACTTTACTGCACAATTTGCACATATTCATCAACCTTTAGTAAGAATGATATATGGTCTTTAATCACTGCCTCCAAGAAGCATAAACCTTTGAAAAGATAAATGCTCAGCCAAATGATGAGGAAGTAAATGAATTTCTCTATCTCTGAATTGGTACTAATAGAGGAATTGAATTTTCAGTATTAATATTAGTTTTTAAAATTTGGTTTTTCTCTCATAAATTATAATACACCTAGGGAATTTAGCCCAAAGATTTATTTGTCTGGTGAGGATAATTTGAATGAAAATCATGAATGCTTTTTGATACATGTCTAGCTTAGGTGACAGATTTTTTGTATTGATTATAGGATGTGTTAAAAAGTCAGTTTTAATGTACTGGCTTATAAACTCATTTCTGAGGGATAAAATGTATATATGGTTGGGGTTCACTATGAATATATATAGAAGCAACAGCATTATAGTGGAGTGATGACTGGACCAGGATTTGAGAGCTGGCTTCAAATGCCATTTCTGGGGAAAGGATTCTGAGAAGATGATGGAGTAGGTCAGAAAACTTTTGGCCCTCCAGATTTTCTCACAAAAAAAACAGAACATTGTCTTAGAGGGAATGTAGAGCAGTGGAAATAAACAAAAGCTAGGGTTAGGCAGTTGTTCTCTTAAAACAACTTGAAATGACTGACCTCCAGGGGTGAAGATTCAGCCAGAGTAAAGTGTGAACACCTGCAGGCTGACTCTACAGAATCAACAAAGAAGCAGCTGGGTTGGAAGGCAGCCTTGGCCTTAGAAACTCTCATCTCACTGATAGTGTGTGTGTAGGGGGGGAGGGCAGGTCCTGATGGCTGAGTAGGTGAAGATTGAAGGACCTTCCAATGTTGAGGGATGCCAACTGCAGCTTTGATGACCAGATGCATCCCAGGCTGTGACTGCTGAGTGGTAGGAGCTAGCATACAGCTGGTGAGTACAGCAATAGTAGCTGTTGGCTGTGGGCACTTGCAGGGAAGCAGAGTCCTTGATTTCAGTTCTACTGCAGAGAGGACAGCTGTAGTTTGCAGCTAATCATTGGCAGGGCAGTGTGGCTAGGTGCCCTAGCTGTGGCTTAGGAGTGGAGAGGAGACCCCAAGGTTTAGCCCAGGGACAGACTTCAGAAAATAACAGTAAGAAGGACCTGAGAATTGGGGCATCATTACCCATACCTCAAGACTATAATTTGATTGTACTAGTAGCTGCTAAAAAAAAAAAAGAAAAGAAAAAAAATAAGTAAAATGAGTAAGCAAAGGAGAAAGAATCCAACCATACATACATAGCTATTATGGGGATAGAGAAGATCTGGGTTCATATTCAGAAGAAGATAATGGAGCAAAAAAAACCCCAACAACTTCTTTTTCAATGAGAAATGTCAAACAGTCTCAAGCAAAAAAAAAAAGAGTTCTTGAAGGAACTTAAAAAGGACTTTAAAAAATCAATAAGAGAATTAGAGGAAAAATTAGAAAAAAAATAAAGAGCATTCCAAGAAAATCATAAAAAGAATAAACCAACTTGAAATAAAAACTTAAGGAAGAAAATAATTTCTTGAAAACTAGAATTGGGCAAAATGAAGCTAACGGCATTCTAAGACACCAAGAAATAATAAAACAAAATCAAAAGAATGTGTTATGGTCAGGAAACAGTTAAGTAGTACTTTAGAGAATTAGAAACCAGCCAAGCAAAACCTTATGAACTTGGGAAGCTGGCCTAGGGTAATTTATCTTGCCCAGTCATCATGCCCTGTGCCCCTCCGCTTACCCTACAAACCTCCCCTTGTCTTAGGAACCACTTGCTTGAATCTATATGACAACTTGCTTAGGAACCAAATTGTATTAGTTGGATACGTTTCTCCACCCCTGAACTCAGGGCTGCTCCTCCTTTAATTGGCATGGAATAGCCCCAGCTGGTAAATTAAAGCTCCTTAAAACTTTTAATTCAGGCTCTGTGGTCACTTTGTTAAGACTCGTCAAGTCATGTCATTTCAAATGAAAAATAGAAGAGAATGTGAAACATCTCACCAGAAAACAATTGATCTGTAGAAACTGAGGAGAAATAATATGAGAATAGTTGGACTACTTGAAAATTATGATAAAAAAATCTTGATACACTATTATAAGAAATTATCAAGGAAAATTACCTTGAAGTTCTAGAAGAAGAAAGCAAAGCAGAAATAGGCAAAAAAGAAAAACACCAATCATTACCTGAAAGAAATCTCAGGAGGAAAACTTACAGGAATATCATAAAAAGAATTTGGTAGGATTCCTTCCTCACCAATTTTCCCAAATAGTTTGTAGAGTATTGGGATCAATTGGTCTTTAAATGTTTGATAGAATTCGCTAGTAAATCCATCTGGCCCTGGGGATTTTTTCCTAGGGAGTTCTCTGATAGCTTGTTCAATTTCTTTTTCTGAAATGGGGTTGTTTAAGTAATTTACTT
>JAQQSV010009927.1:0-13387 GCA_028646515.1 Pseudochirops corinnae
TGTACAATGTGAAAGTATTTGGAGATCCTATACATGATTGCACGCCACCATGGGGGGGGAAGGGAGGGGAGAAAATCTGAAACTCAAGTGATTGTGGAACTGAATCTTGCAAATTAAAAGTAAATGAATAAATAAAAAAATTTAAACAAATTCTAGTATCACATATAGATCTATTAAATCCATGTCTCTCTTATGTCAAGTTATGTTATAGTCATTAAGCATTTTATAACTCCTTGTAATGCAAATAAACTAATGTCCACAGGATCCATAGAGGTATGATGCATTACTACCCCTACAATCTAAGACTAATCCTAACTTTTAAGCTTTGAATATTGATTTAGACATGTTGACTCATTGGATCTTCACAATAATCCTGTGATTTAGATGCTTTTATTACCTTATTTTACAGATGGCAATTTGAACCATAGAGAGGATAAGTAACTTGTCCATAGGAAAAAAAAAAAAAAGCTATGTGTATGTGAATCTGGATGTGTACTTAGATCTCCCTGTTTCTAAACCCAACAGTATGTCTACTGGGCTATTTAGGTGACTGAATATGTTTCTATTTCTTCTTCAGTCTTGAAGTCAAAAGAACAAAGCAGGAATTCCATATACTCTGTATGTTGTTGCTTTTTTTTCCAATTAAGAATTCATTTAGTGACTTGATCTCTCTCAATTTATATGATATGGATAGGTGTTTATGCTGCTCATCATATGGTAAGAGATTCTTGATCTTGGAATAATATACCTCCCTACATAGGGTCTTATAGGTGCTTGCTTCCCCTTCCCCTCCACCTAGACTAGTGGCAGACTTATTAAGTGATAGGATCTCCATCTGATTCAGTCAAATCTTTTGGAGAAATTATTGATACATTGTCAGAGGAGACATTAATTAAACAGCTACATTATCAAACTAAATGAATACTTCCAGTACATTAATAGATCCATGATTTCCATTGTATGATTTTTTTTTTATTTCCCTAGTAGTCACCTAAATTTATCTGTCTTGTAAATCTGTGAGATTTTTATCAACTATCTTTCACAATTACCCATTGTTGATGCAGTCAATATCCTAGAGGAATTTCCTCATATGCAAATATTGTATCAAGTTTACTACACAGATATAATTTTTTTTAGCTTTATTACCTACCAAACCAGTCACAATAAGGATTTGTAGAGAAGTTAAATATGTATTTAATGAATTATTCACACTGCATACCCAATGAACGATTTAGCCATTTGTTTATTTGATTTTTTTGTTTGCATGTTTTTTTCTTTCATGAAGACAACTGGCTTTTCAGGCTAATTAATAGGGTTGGTATGTTGATTTAAAGAAAAAAAACAAAGACTATTTCTATTACAAAAAGCTGATGAGTTGTGAACAATAATGTCCTAATTTCATGACGAGAGAAATCAAGCAGATAGACTTAATTTTGTGACTTTTTTCAGCCAATTTTCATGTAAAATCAGTCTTCTTTCGAGTACTATCATAGAAAGATGAATGTGATAAAAAGATTCAACAAAGCAACATAATTTTGTATTTGTGTAGTGAGAGATAAAACAGTCTTCAAAGTGAAAAGCTAGGGATCATCTGCTACTGGGGTTGTATCAATAGCTGGGCAAAATTAATTAGCTAGGCATTGCCCTTGAGCTTTATAGAGTTAAAATCAAGGTGGAACTTAGTCATTCTCTCATTCACCTTCCATTCAACCAGTCTGAATTGAGCTTTCATAATGTGATAAGTGTCTACTGTGCCTTGGAAACAAACAAATAACTAAACCCCAAACAAAAAGTCCAAGATCTTGTGGGGTTATACATGCTACAGGGAAAAACAAACAAACCACCACCACCAACAACAACAACAACAACAAACCTGGGCAAACATGTGTGCAAAATCATTTTAAAAAGTAATAGCTGAGGAAAGGGAAGAGAGCTAACAACCAAAAGGATAAAGGGAGAGCCCATGTTATTGGTATTAATTAAAATAAATTAAAATATATACACAAATTATATGCATATATACATACAAATGAAAATCAATTATATACATACAAATTTTATATGTATGTGTATACACACACTTTTCTAGATTCTAATCTCACAGAGGGCTAGGGTCAAGTGCTACTAATCTCTATTACTCACTGTGTCTAGCTCTCTACCCAGTTAGTATATAACTTTCTGAATAAATAGATTATTTTACCTTTTGTAATTTGTGATTAAATGAAATAATCTCCAAGCTCACTTCTTGCTCTAAAAGTTTGTTCCTGTAACTTCTAAGAGTAAGTAAATCACGGCTAAATGTTTCAATGAAATGGAAATTGAGCTGAATTAGGTGTGCCTAATGAGTTATCAGTTTTCATTATGGCAGAGAGAATAACATGCCCCATCATTTGCAGGACTACTCACAGACTTTTCTCCTTATAAAATATTTTCTGATGGGCAGTAACTCACATTCATCATATTTGCAAGTTCTTTGAGAGAATTAGAATTAGAATTTCTCTTTGTAGTACTTCCTATCCATAGCACAATACACTGCCTATAGTAATACTTTCTTTGAAGGTCCCAGTGAACACATTTGGTCACTTTGATTCAAATTTTCTCTGTCTTGAAATAATGATCAATCAAAATTAACTCACATAAAAGAGTCAAGGGGGAGGGAAGGAGGAGTAAGTGAACCTTACTCTTATCAGAATTGGCTCAAAGATGGAATAAAACACACACTCAATGGGGTATAAATCTATCTTGCCCTGCAGGAAAGTAAAGGGGAAGGCAATAAACAGGGGGAAGGAGATAATCACAAGCAAAACATTTTTGAGCAGGAATAAGGTGAAAGGAGAGAGAGAATAGAATAAACAGGAGGGGGAGCAGGATGGAGGGAACTACATTTAGTCTTTCACAACATGACTATTATGGAAATGTTTTGCATGGTTACACATACTTAACTTATATTAAATTGCTTACTTTTTCAATGGGGGTATGAGGAGAGAGGAAAGTAAAGAATTTGAAAAAAAAAAGAATGTTAAAATTGTTTTTACATGTAACTGGGGAAAAAATTAAATACTAAAGAAAAAAAGGAATAATAACATAATGATATAATCATTGATGTAAAAGCTTATTTCTTTTTTCAAAAATGCTATTTATTTACCCAGAACTTAATTTTTCCAGCACTGGGAACTCCTGGAAAAGAACCTTCTTCTGCCAATGGAAATAAAAAAAGAATTCCACAAGTCACCATCATAGAGAGGTCCAGGGGCATTGAGTACTTAAGGTACTTGTCTGTGCAACACAACTACTATGACTCAGAGATATCTTTATCTTTATGAGACTTGAGCCTTTATGAATTGTGGATCTCCATCCTCTCAATGGCATCATGGCTAGGAGGTAAGGTGAGGAAAATGCAAATAATAGCCAATGAAGGCACTTTTCTCTGAGCAAGATAACAGTTTAAGAACAATGACACATGACAGGTGTTAATAAAGTGAGTCAGACTGGCTCCTCTCAATCAATTCAGTTACCCTGAAGGGAACCCTGTTTATTGAGACTCAGGAAAAAAGAAATCAAGAGGCTGGAGCCAAAATTATTACTGACTACAGCTGAGCAAAATGGGTTAGCCCTCAGGTGTGGCTGATCATGCCCCTCTGAAAATTAAAGAATGTTAATTGCTTCATGAGCTTCAACTTCGTCCATTAATCTTGGTTAGAAAATCAGAACCAACTCAGTCAGGACCACCCAGTGAGGCATCCCCTTGGGGAAGATCAAACCACCCCTAATGTTGCAAGGGGAAAGGAGGACAGAAGACTTGGCTTTTGGTGTGGAACTAAGATTAAAGGGGTTTTTGTCTTCTTTGTTGTTTGATCTTTGAAGAGACCAGTGACCTCGTGGGGGTAAGCTCTTGACTTCTGTATGAACTGGATTTAAATGAGGCAGAGTTGCCCAAAGTTATCTACCTCACTCTTTCTTTCAGAGTCATTGAAGTGCAGTGACAAGACAAAAAATTGACTAGGAATGGCCCAAGGTACAGTGGATGACCTTGGTGTTCTTCAATGGCTGATCAAACTCTAAGTGCTCCACAGGGCCTTCATGACCATTGGGACACAAGTCCCTTATCCACCCATTCTGCCAGGGCAATTTTTATGTACTTGGGGTAGACATGCCCTTAACACACCAATAGATTTAGAGACCTGTCAGCTACCCTCAACCTTGCTGATATGGTTTGGAATCACAGGTGAGAGTTGAGTGCCTGGCAGACACCAAAGGTAGATATGGAGCCCTGAAAAATGCTCAGTGAGTCCTCACACCAGAGTTGCTAGTATTCTTTGAAGACTCTACATATCTCCTTTTTTTTGTGTGTTTCTATAGTCAATAAAACAAAGGTCCTGGGTAAAACTCATTAGAGGCATACTGATGAGAAAACCAATGTCATAGAGGCAGGCTGCTTGAGCTATAGCACTACCCCTTTCAATCTTCCTTTAAGCCAATTCAGATGAAGGCAGATAAAATATTCTGAGCTTAACTGAGAAATAGGGGTTGAGAAAATGGAGAATTTGGGTCTATTACAAAGCAAAATCAATTATTAAATGATCTAACATAATACTAATTTTCTAAGAGGAAATAAAGGGCCTAAGGAACCTTCAGGTGAAAATAGAAATTATATAATTTCATTGCAAATATTACAATTCCTTAATTTCTTTTTTGTAAGTGAAATTAATGCTTCTTAATAGAATAGAATAGGTATGTGTGTGTCTGTATATCTGTGTGTATGTGAATGTGTGCATGTGTACGTTCCCACAATAGCATCCAAATTCTGGGAGATATTGGATAAATCTCATTTGGAACATTATTCTATGATCATAATAAGGATAGTGAGAAAACAAAAACAGATTATTTGAGACATTTAAAGGAGCAATGGCATTTTCAAATTGTGGGCATTTATACAATTAAAAATGAAAACAGAATTATGAACTATAAACCTATAGTTTCAAAGTAGCTTTTCTGTTTTGTAAAATCTTTCATCTAGTAACTATCCCTTATTTTGGCAACCTGGTGAGTTCCTGAATTAAGAAATAAAGCTAATCTCTTTCCCTGTAGATTATGTGCCTTATATTATATCATCTTTTAAAATATTTCCTAAACCATTAAAAATAAATAAAAGATAAATGGAGAATTGTATAAAATATATTTTTGGTCTTTTATATGGGAGTGATGGGAGGTTAATTGAAAGGTTAATTATGAGGAAGTTAATCTATAGGTAACATGTCTAATCTTTTCATTTGGAGGAATAAAATAGAAAACGTTTTCCACTGAATTCTGCTAATAAAAGTTTTCAGTTTTGTGAGATATAGATCATTTACATTGTGACTACTTTTATTTATTTCTAGTCAATATAGTCTTTTTCACTTAAAAACTAAAACAAACCAAAAAAAGCCACCCAAATCTGACAAACCTAGTTTTTCCTTTTGGTGTTGGTCCAAGAATATTCAACTTATAATCTTTGACCAATCAAAACCCTGAGAACAGAAAGACAAAGTTATACTCTGCTTTCTCTTCCTTCCTTTCTTGTTTCTTTTCCTTCTATGTCCTCTAACTTTTCCTCCCTCCATTCATTATTCTTTCATTCCTCCCCACATTTCTCCTTTTTCTTCCATCTCTCTTTCCTATCCTTTTTTCCTTCTTTCTATTTCATTTCTTCCTTTTTACTTCTTTCTTTTTCCAAATATCTCTGTGACACACCTCTAATATATTGTAGATATGTTAACTGAACATGCTGAATCACATTCCTTATTGATTTTGTCTCTATTTCTAGAGAGCCAAGCACTGTGCAAATCACTGGAGGTAACAAAAACTTAACTTTTGCCTGAATCTATTTTAAATAACTGATGAGGAGAGAACTTCATTTTGTTTTGGGTCCCTAGCACAACAACAAAACTGACCAGTTCCTTGATTAAATTGAAAAAAACTTCCTATCATCATGCCACCAGGTAGCTGAAGCCTGTGGGATATTTTGAAGTATTTAAAAATGATCACATAATCATTTTAAAAACAATTTCCATTTTGGATGTTCTCCAAATATTCACAAAACTCATAGGAAACCATGGAATTAGGGAGCTCTTTTGCAACATTTAAGCAGCAAAATAAAATCTGTTGAAAGGTTCTAGATGCCAGTGATGTATTTTCTTCTAGTACAATTTACAGGTAGTTAATTGCTCTACCTAATAATCATAACTAACATTTCTATAATGCTAAGCACTTCATAACTGATTATCTCATCTGATCCTCACAACAACCTGGAAAGTGGGGCATTATTATTTATAGATGAAGGAACTGAAGAAAACAGAGACTAAAGGAATTTTTCAAGATCACACAGCTAGTACCTGCCTGGGAACAGATCAGAACTCAGACCTGCCTCCAGGCCCTGGTTCTCTGTCCACTGTGCCATTTAGCTCCTCTAACAAACTGTATCTCAAAGAAAAAAGAAAACATGCATAAACCCAACTTTAGTGTTGGATGTTGATCAAGATATTTACAGAAGACTGAATTTGTACCAAGCTAAGTGACCTTTTTATTAGTGCTTTCTTTTCAAGGTTTTATTTATCTTGGTTTTACATTCACAGTCAAGAAGTTGAGTTATGTGGTAAGGGGAAAAGCAGATCTATACGTAAGTCAAGCCTGAAGTCTAACACATACACACACACACACACAGATTCATATCTCTATATATCTATCTATGATTATATCTATATCTGTGTCTATGTTAATCACCATTGAATTCTTTGGCTCCCCATAAATCCCAGATTATTATTTTCACCAAAGTATCATAGAGATAAGGGCAACATCATGGAAAAGTCCATGAGAATTAGATTGAGTGACAAAGAATAGCAATAGATCGTTGCTATGTCAGTTAGTCATAGAACATATGTGCCAGCACTTTGCTAAGCACTGGGGATACAAAGAAAGCTCAAAATATATAATATTTGCCTTCAAAAAGCTTACATTCTAATGATGTAAATATTCAAACAAAGGTGCACATGAATAAACATATACTCACAGAAGAGGTAAATAAATCCATGATTCACTCACCTCTCTGAAAGTTCAGTATTTTCTTCTAAGCTTGATAGATCAAAGTTTGGTATACAGGGAGAATTAAATGAAGAAGAGAAAAAGAATTTATATATCAAAAAGAGTCCCATCAATGCCCCCCCCCCCATCATCCATTTCATCTTCCAAATGGCATCAAGAATTATGTTGCTTCAAGAAATATTTATATTGTCAAAAAATTCTGAATACCTTGTTCGGAAAAAAAAAAATTTCTAATTCCTTTAAACAAAATAAACACTTCGAATTATAGGCTACCAAAATGTTACATGTAAGTAAGGGCAAATCTCAAGGACATTGCTGATTTTCCAAAGCAGTTATCTGATTATCATGAATTGGGAAAATATTTGATCACAAGAGATCTAAAAGTTTATGAAGAACTGCAAACAGTATCAAGCAGGGACAAATACTCCATTTAAGTTCATAGTTCATCAACAAAGACAATAGCCTCAAATAAATAAACAACCAGACAGAAGGACAAAGAGCTTAGGTTGGACTATACCTTCTAATAAAGAAAATCCATTAGCTTCCCATTGCATCCAGAAAAAAATACTGTTTAACTTTCACAGCTCTTCATCATCTACTCCCCTTCTGTGTGTCTGGTCTTCTTACACTGTATTCCCCCAAATATACTCTTCAATCTAGTGACACTGGCCTTCTGACTGACATGAAAAAAATTCTCTGTTTCTCAGCTGTTTCTCTCTGACTGTCCCCTCCCCCACCCTAGCAGGAACACTCTTCCTTTTGTACTGACTACAGACCTCAGTGGCTACCTTTAAATCCAACAGGAAATCTTCCCCAACCCCTCTTATTCCAGCCTTCCATTAATTTCCGATTTATCCTGTATAATTTTTGATTTGCAAATATTTGTTTGTTTTCTCCCCATTAGACTGTGTAAAAAAATGATTCTCAGAGTTTCTCCCCCATGTCGCCCCCAGCCAGCCCCCATCTGAAAAGTTCTTCAGAAGGACATTACTGATAATGAGATTGCATTGGAAGCTGCCCAGGGTTGGGTGGGTGGAGACAGATTCCTCCACCTAGAGAGACCAAGGTTGGGAATGGTTTGGCATGGTTGGGAGGTAATCTGGTAGAAGAAGGAGGGGGGTGATGTCAGCCAAGGTGGAAAAGGTATTGTATCAGGATGAAGTGACCTAAGTCAGGTACTCTGACCCTCATCTTAATATAACCCATCTCTCAGTGAACTGACCAACTAGAGCTCAGAGGCGCCCCGTGGGAACACTTGCTCTTTGAAGGGCATGTAATTATATCCCTAAATCCCAAATCAAGCCAGTTCTGAACTCGTCCCCTGTAATGCCAGTGTGATACCCGTAGTAGCTACTATGAATATGCATATGTATTGCCAGGATTTGTTTGCAAAATATAATAAACTCTCCTCTTCCATGACAAAATCAAAATATTTATCTGGGGCATTGCTATTAGGATACCAGAAAGTAAGGTTTAGTAAGGTGCTCATCACTAATCCAGGGAGTGCTGTCATTGCAAGCATTCCTTCCATCAAACTTCCTCACAAGCAAGTTCCCCTAGGCAAACTCTTCCCTCCACAGGCTTTTCTCAGTCAACCAGCCCATACCTTTCCCTCCAAGCAATACAATATATAGTGTACTTGATTGGCTTATGAACATTTAATTGGAAAGGTGTGGGGATCCCTGTGGCCCAGAGTCTATCTGGCTCAGCCTTAGGACTCCATGTGAAGCCTATTAATAGGTGGGGAAGATCTTATATCCCATTAACCTTACACCTCCTTAGGGGGCTCAGTTCTGGACTATAACTCTCATGCATTGCATATCCAGTCAGTTTGAGAGAAATAAAAACGTGGACATAGCCTAATTCAGTTTGTCTTTTTTAGACCAAATGTCTGGGGTTGACAAATGTAAGCTCCAAGAAGGTAGGGACTAAGTTTTTTGTTTGTTTGTTGTTGTTGTTTTTTGTATCCCCAGCACATAATACAATACCTGGAAGAACATAGTATGTGTTTAATAAGAGTTTATTGCTTGTTTGATAAATAGAGAGATGAAAGATAGCTAGACAGGTAGGTGTAGAGAAGTGAATGAATGAATGAATAGAGAAATAAATAAATACATTGATAAACAAATAAATACAATTTAAATAAATGAGGTTTAAAATAAAAGTTAGGGATCAAAACAAGTCATTGTGACGTGGTTAGGGTGATTAGGATTGCTGGACACCCCAAACTACCAATGCGCCAGGTCTTGCCAAATGAATTTGACTCAAGTCTTCTCTCAGCTAAAGAAAAGCAAAGTTAATTAAAAGTTCATTAAAAGTTCACCATATTGGGTAGACTCTTAAGGAACCTAGGTATCTGTAAGGCTTGCACTGGGCAAGCAGGCCCGAATCATCTGACACAGAATAAGCCTATGCGAGGTCATTCTATGGCACTCTCACAGAGCAAGTCTATTCTAGGTCACTCTATGGTGCTCTCACCCACATGGGGGCAAGAAGGGATTTTATATACAGAAAGGTTATGGGAGGAATCGAGGGGTGGTCTGGAGAAGGAAGGTCTTCAGGTGGAGTTAATGAAGTCAATGGGTGATTAAGGGTGGGAAGTTGTATGAGGCTACCTGGAGCCAGCATTCTATGGTGGGCTAGGCCAGGTCAGGGGTGGATTGATATTTTGATAGGCTCAAGGTTGGGAAGTAGATGGACAATGGAGGGCTAGGCTAATAACAGAGGTTTGGGCCCAGCCACAATGAAAGTCTTATGGCCTCTGCAAATGCCTCATCAAGTGGGAATTCAAGGGGGTTCCTAGAGCCTGTATCTCAAAGATTCAAAGAGACCTCAAGGGGGCTTCCAGAGCCAGCACCTCATCAGTTGAGACCTAATACAAGTAGAATCATAGCAGATCAGGAGAATTTTGAGGCATTTCCTTCCATTCAAATACAATATATTAATATTCCTGTGACTGTACTGATTTTTTAATGTCACTTGGAAGACACAATGAATGGGTCACTATTACTTTTTTAATGGAAACTGTCTTCCTTCTTTGTTTTTAATTTAATTGTCCTTGTTCCTGAACCATGGGTTAGCAAGCTTAGAACAAAGCTGAGACCATTCAGGGACATAAGTAGATATTGGTTTCATTTACTTCCATTTAATTCTTGTGTATCTCAAATGTATGTATTTATCTGCATGTTGTCTCTTCTCAATGAAATGTAAGCTCCATGAAGACAGGAACATTTTTTTTCCTTCCTATTGCCAGTATCAGCTCTATGCATACACATAGTAAGCATTGGATACAATCTGGTTTTCTCTAACTAAATTGAAATTCAAAGTTACAAAGAAATCTATTGTTTTTTAAACTTGCTTCTTCATGAATTGTTAACACCATTAGCAGGGCAATGTTCTCTTTAGGAAAGTGACAAGGAAACCAATGCTTAATTTGAAAAGATTGTCAGATGAGGAAGATGGGTTCAGAGAACTCAAGGCTTTTATGCCTTTAGCAAGGTATGTTACAGACAGCTCCATATAAAGCACTTCAGCATTCCAATATGGTTGTACTGACAAGATTTACATTTTAGAAAGCTCTTTTCCCCTGCATTAAAACATTCAAGCTTGCCTCTCATGTTGAGGTGTTTCACATAGACTTTCAAATTGAAGTTTATTTAAAAATGTCCAAGTTGAGTAATGTGGTGTGGTCAGTTGAGTATTGAAATTACAGCTAAAGGATCTGATTTTAAATCTATGCTCTTCAAGGTCATTCCTGTGTGACCTTGGAGAAATTGCTTAGCTACTCTGGATCCAAGCATGACTTCATCACTTGTATATTGATGGACTGTTGTTGTGGCTATAGTTGGGTTTTTAAACTGGACAAAAGAGGAAGAGCTGAGCAAAGTGGATGTATGTTTGGAGAGGTGGGGATCAAGGAAGATTTCATACAAAAGGTCTTTCTTGAGGTCTTTCTTTTAAGGGAGCCAAGGATGCTAAGGGTGAAGCCAAATGAGAAGGGCATCCTAACCATGGAGTCCATCTAGATAAAAGCCCAGGGACAGGCAATATGTACAGTTGCAGGTTCAACTTGCATGTCACTTTGGCTGGAACAAAGAGAACATGAATATGGGTAATAAGATACAATATACTCCAGTTTGTGAAGGGCTTGGGATGTCAAACTGAGGAGCTGAAATTTTATTCTAGAGGCAACAGGACTTGAAGGCACTTCAGAGATTATCTAGCTCAATTCTTTTATTTTATAGTAGACATTTTATCTTCTCATTGTGACATCTCCAAATAGGCTTTAAAAACTCCTTTGAATGATGACTGTTAGTGAGGTTTGCTATAAATGCATTGCATTCTTCATACATGGTCCTAGAATATAACTATGAGCTAGACTCAACTCCAATTTCAAATCTGGCCTTTCTTTTATATCTTTCAAAAATAAGCTTTTTATCTCCTCCCTTACAAAGAAGTTTACACGTTATTGTAGAGATGGTGAGCTGATACATTTAAAATTCAAAGATTCCTAGTTTCATAAAGAAAAAGAACTTAATACTATATAATTCGTGTACTTTTTCTGAAATAAAAAAAGACTTTTAAAAAATAAAATAAAGGCATGAATACTTATGAAAGAATTTAAAAGAGGCTGAGTCAAGATGTCAGAGAAAAGTCAGGGACTTGGTTGAGCTCTCTCAAATCCGCCTCCAAACAACTGTAAGTAATACCTCAGAATGAATTCTGTAGTGATAGAATAGGATGGGGGTGAAACAATTTTCTAGCCTAAAAGAACTTATGAAATCTGCAGAAAAGCTCCTTTGCACTAGGATGAGAGTGGAGTACAATCTAGTTTCAGGCTGCACCAGCACAGACTTTGCCCAAGCAAACCAGCAATAGGCCATAGGGTGAATGAATCAGCAACTGCAGTAACAGGTTCTGGAGTTCTGAGTCCACAGATGGTAAGGAGGTTGGAAACTGTTCAGAAGGAGGTTACAGGAGTCCATTTGCTTGCACAGGGTGCAGGACCATGTTGCATTTCCCATACTTGAATACAGATTGAAATCCTGGGTCACAGTTTCAGGGCAAGAAAGAATACTATCACACTATCACAGCTTCAGGGGAGTTAGGATCCTAGTCAAAGTTCCAAGTAGGAAAAGAGTACTAATGGTTGGTCACAGACCAGAGGACAGAGCAGGAGAGTAATAAACACAATTCTTCTTGGATCATACCACATCTTGTAAGAACTGAAAACTTATAGGCTCTCAGAAGTAGCTCTGAAAAGGACAGCATAAAAAAAAAAATTGTCCCCTGAAGCTTGGGACAATGCCCCTTTCACTCTGGGAATAGAGCCCAACTTTAACATATTAAAAGTTAAAAGTCAAGAAATAGGTTGAAAAAATGAGCTAAGCAGAAAAAAAAAGAGCCTACCTATAGAAAGTTATTATGGTGACAGGGAAGATAAAGACACAAACTCAGAAGACAACAAAGGCAAAACTGCTACATTCAAACCCTCAAAGTAAAAAAAAAAGTGAATTGGTCTTAGGCCCAAAAATATTCCTGAAGAGATGAAAAAAATGAGTTTAAAAATCAAATAAGAAGAGGGAAAATTGGGAAAAGAAATGAAAGTAGTACAAGAAAATAATGAAAAAAAGAATCAATAGCTTGGTAAGGAAAGCAGAAAAAATTCTGAAGAAATATCTTGAAAAACAGAATAGGCAAAATAGTGAAAGAGATACAAAAACTAGTGAGAATTCCTTAAAAATTCCTTAAAAAGAATTCCTTAAAAAGCAGAATTGGTGACTCCAAAACACACACAAAGATACTTTCCACGAAAGTAAGCTCGGCTATGAGGAACCATATCAGCACTGCAAACAGAAATCAGCCCGGCCTGAAGCCGCAGCTGTGCCCCAGGGGCGGCTGGGTGGGAGGAGCGGAGGAGCCTCTCTGGTGAGCGGATTAGTGGCAGCTGTGAGTGGGGATTGTGAAAGTGGGAGATAAGCAGTCCAGCCAAAGGCCTCCAGAGTGGAAAAGCGAAAGGCAGAGGTTTTGCACCCGCCTTCGCATTGTAGCTTCCCGCCCACAGCCTGTAGACAGCAGGGGGACTGAGCGATTGTTCTCAGGCCAGTGCACTTGCGTTGTGCAGCCTGGATCCAGATCATCGTCTTGGGCCTCGGTCTTGGAGTCTTCATTATCCATTCAGCTGGAAGTAAACAGGAAGAGTCCCAGCATCTTCCTGAGAGCTATGGCAGCCAGGAGGACCCCAGTGATTTGGGACAGAGCTTTCCCTTCTGGAAGCAGAGCCCCATAGAGATTTTTTAAAAAAAATTCA
>JAQQSV010009928.1:0-13387 GCA_028646515.1 Pseudochirops corinnae
AGAAATCATCCTTCAAGAAATTCTCAAGGAAAATTGCCTGATATTGTAGAAACAGAGGGAAAAAATAGAACTTGAAAGAATTCACTGATCACTCCTTGAAAAAGATTCTAAAAAGAAAACTCCTAGGAATGTTATAGCCAGATTCCACAGTTCCCAGATCAAGGTGAAAATATTACAAGCTGCCAAGAAGAAAGAATTTGAATACTGTGGAAAAACAATAAGGACAAACCAGGATTTAGCAGCTTCTACATTAGGGGATCGAAGGGCCTGGAATATGATATTCCAGAGATTGAGGGAGCTAGGATTAAAACCAAAAATCACCTACCCAGCAAAACTGAGTATAAAGTTTTAGGGGAAAATATGGTCATTCAAGGAGGTGGAGGACTTTCAAGCATTCTTGCTGAAAAAACCATAACTGAATAGAAAATTTAACATTCAAATACAAGAAGCATGAGAAGCATGAACATGAAAAAGAAATCATAAAGAACTTACCAAAATTGAACTATTTATATACCAACATGGAAAAACAATAATTGTAAGTTAAGAAACTTTACTCAGCATGTGGATAGGTGACAGGAAATTAAATGTATTTATATATGTATACATACACATATGTCTATATAGGAGGGTATATATGCATATGAATACATATGTTAGTGTGTGTATATTTGTGTACACAGACAGAGGGTACAGGATCAATTGAATAGGAACAGATGATATTTTAAAAGGTGAAGTTGAGAGGTGGGAGAGGAATAGAATGAGAGAAGACAGGGAGAGATGGAATGGGGTTAATCATCTCATATAGAAGAAGTAAAGGAGAACTGTTACAATGAAGGGGAAAAATGGGAAGGCAAAATGGAATGGGTCAACCTTACTTTCATTGAATTTGGCTTAGGGAAGGAATGACATACACTCTAAATTGGGTATCTTGCCCTACTGGAGGGTAGGGGCCATGGGGGTGAGAAGTGGGATGATGGTGGGCAGGGCAGTTTAGGGGGAATTGCTGTTAGAAGCACACACTTCTGTAAATGTACAGGGATGAAGTAGAGAATAGAATAAGTGGGCGTGGAGTAAGAAGCAGGGAAATATAATTAGTCTTTCACAATATGTCCATTGGGGAGATATTCTACATAACCACTTATGTACAGTCTGTACTGAATTTCTTGTCTTTCTAGTGGTGATGGGTGATGAGGGAGGTAGGGAAAGAATCTAGAATTTAAAGCTCTAAAATCATGTGTTCATATGTATGTATGTGTGTGTGTGTGTGTGTGTGTGTGTGTGTGTGTGTGTATAATTTACATGTAACTAGGAATGAAGATATACAGGCACTGGAGTAAGGAGTTACATCTTGCCCTACTGGAAAATCAGAGGGGTTATGGGGGAGGATTTAGGAGAGAGCAGGTTGGGGGAGGGAGTAAATATGGAATCATTGTTTTGGGTAGGGGAAAGATGAGTAGAAAATTTGTAACTTAAAATCTTGTGGAAAGAAATGATAGAAACTAAAAACAAATAAATGTTAATTTGAAAAAGGTCAAATTGGAAGATGGAAAAGGAATTTCTGAAACTCACTGAAGAGAATAATTCCTTCAAAGTTACACTGGAGCAAATGGTAGCTAATGACTTTATGAGAAATCAAGATATATAAAAGAGATAAAAACATGAAATAATAGAAGGAAATGTGAACTATATCATTGGAAAAAAGCACTCACATGGAAAATAGATGCAGGAGAGACAATTTAAAAATTATTGAACTACCTGAAAGGCATGATCAAAAAAAGACCTTAGACATCAGCCTTCCAGAAATTCTCATGGAAAACTGCCCTTATATTCTTGAACCAGAGGTCAAAATAGAAGTTGAAAGAATTCACCAATTGCCTCTTGAAAAAGATCCCAATAAAGAAAACTCCTAGGAATATTATAGCCAAATTCCTGCATTACTAAGTCAGGTCAGTAAGAAACAATTTGAGTATTGTGGAAACAAAATCAGGATAACACAATATCTAGCAGGTTCTACATTAAAGGATCAAAGGGTTGAAATCTGATATTCTGGAGCTCAAAAAAGCTAGGATTAAAACCAATATTCACCTACCTACCAAAACTGAGTATAATATTTCAGAGCAATATATAGATATTTAATCAAACAGAGGACTTTCAAGTATTCTTGATGAAATATCCAGAATTGAAGAGAAAATTTGACTTTCAAATACAAGAAGCAGGAGAAGCATGGGAAAGAAAATAGGAAAAAGACATCATAAAGATTTTATTTAAGTTGAACTATTTACATTCCTACATGGAAAAACCATAATTGTAACTCATGAGACTTTTCTCAGTATGAGGATAGTTAAAGGGAACATGTGTTTACATGCACACATACATACATACACACATACATACATATATATGTATGTATGTATTGAGGGTGCATGTATGTAAATAAATAAATGTGTATATACATATATCTGTGTGTATATATATATATATATATGTATGTATATACATATATATTTATACACATACATATGTGTATGTACCAGAAGGTGTGTGTGTGTGTGTGTGTGTGTGTGTGTGTGTGTTTATATATATATATATGTCTGCATGTGTATATATCTGTGTACATAGACAGAGGGTTGTAATGATAGTTGGAATTGAAGATCTTCCATGCCCCTTCAACTTGCTGATGTAGCAGGAGGGGATGGAGCAAGAGAAAGCCAGAACTAAGCTAGCGTTCATGCCATAGTGACTGGAAGCAGTGACAGCTTTAGCGGCTGGGGTTGTGACCCAAACTCCTTTTTCTTTGAGCCTGCCAGAATCTCTGCTAAGGACTCCTGCTGATGACTGCCAGGGATGGGAACTGCGGGGGGCCAGAGCTGCTGGGAGCAAGCTGCCTGGACACTGAGCAGTTGTTGTGAGGGAGGAGAGAAGGATCTTTGCCTGAGGTAGCCTGTCCTGTTTTGAAGGCTTGAGAATGTGGGTGTTTACTACTTTAACTACATGTGTCAACTTCATAACTACTGTGTTGCCTTTGACTTTCTGTTTTCGGACTCCGTTTTCTGGTATTTGAATAAATGCGCTAGCTATATTTCCCCTGTAGAGAGCCTGTTACATTTTGTGATCAATAACCATATCAGCACACTTACAGTTACTGTAGGCATTGTGAATTCTGCATTGTTAATAAAAGGGTACAGGATGAGTTTAATATGAAGGAATGATAGCTAAAAAATAAAATTAAGAGGTGAGAGAGGAATATATTGGGAGGAGAAAGGGAGAGATAGAATAGGGTAAATTATATCATATAAAGGAGGCAAGACAAAACTGTTACAATGGAGGGGAAGAGGAGGAACGTGAAGGGAATGGGTAAACCTTACTCTGATTGAATTTGGCTTGAAGAGGTAATAACATACACGCTCAATTGGGTATCTTACCCTACAGAAAAGTAGGGGGGAAGGGGACAAGAGAGGGAATGATAGAAGTGAGGGCAGATTGGTTGAGAGGGCAATAAGAAGTAAACACTTTTGCAAAGGGACAAGGTGAAAGGAGAAAACTGAATAAATGGGGGTAGGATAGGATGGAAGGAAATATTGCTAGTCTTTCACAATATAACTACTATGGAAATGTTTTGCCCAACTACATATATACAACCTGTATTGAATTGTTTGTCTTCCCAGAGGGTATGGATGAAGAGGGAAGAAGGGAAAGAATATGGAAATCAAAGTTTTAAAAACAAATGTTATTATTATTATTATTATTATTATTATTATTATTATCATTATTATTATTATTATTATTATTATTATTATTTTGCAACTGGGAAATAAGATACACTGTCACTGGCATATAGAAATTCATCTTGCCCTACTTGAAAGTTAGAGGCGGGATGTAAGAGGATATAAGAGAGAACAAATTGGGGGAAGGGGTATTCAGTAGGCTCACTACCTTGGCATGGGTTTTAGGGGAGATATAGAGAGAAAATTTGTAACTCAAAATCTTGTGGAAATAAATGTTGAAATCCAAATAAATTTAAATACATTTTAAACAATTAAAAAAAATAAAGTAGAAAAAAAAAGCTTTGATCTGCATTTGGACTCCATCAGTTCTTTATGTGGATGTGGATAGAATTTTTCCTCTTGAGTTGTTTGTATTTTTCTTAGATTGTTGTACTGCTGAGAACTAAGTGATTTGTACTTAGTCATTACACAATAATACTGATATTGTGTACAATATTTTCCTGCTTCTGCTGATTTACTTTGCATCAATTCATTCAAGCCTTTCCAGGTTTTCTGAAATCTGCCTGTTTATCATTTCTTATAATACAATAGTATTTCATGATATTCACATACCACAGTGTGTTCAAGGATTTTTGAACTGATGGGTATTACCTCAATTTCCTATATTTTGCAGCCATGAAAAAAGCTGCTATAGATATTTTTGTATGTGTAGGTCCTTTTCACTTTTTATGATCTCTTTGAGAGTTGGACAGATATTGTGGTGTTGTTGCTGGATCATAGAGAGTATCCACTTACCCAAAGGTTTCTTGTTCTTCTGGATACTTAAGTACCACACAAAAATCTACAGTAATTGTATTAAACTTAACAGTCAAAAATCCAATTTAAAATACTTATTGATGAACTATCACCTACAGAATTTGTTCTAGACACTGTTTTGGTGCATAGGTTGTTGTCATTGCTCCTCAGGAGGTGTTTTTTTTTGTGTAATAAATTAGTTATGCATACTTTCTTCATTTTTCTAAATGTCATTGATGATTCTCCTCTGATGAATACTATATCTCATTTGCATTATTTTGAAAGAAAAAAAAATCTATGATAATTCTATTGATTTAGGTTTAGGACAAGGAGCCTACCAATGTAACAGGTACCTGGTGTATTGAATAGAGTTTTCAACTGGAAGTTAGTAAAGTTTAAATTTTAATCATTCCTCTAAAATATAAATTAATTATATCTAATGATATACTGGAGATAATACTGCCAGGGGTAACTTTATTGTGAAATTTTCAATGCTAGCATTAACATCTCAGGAAATAACAAATGTTATAATTCAAGGCTTAATTTATTATTTTCTTAATTTCTAATTTCTAGATTAAAAAGGAATGGAGAAAATGGTAATGATGCAAGTTAAACTTAAAAGTTTATCTTCACCCCAAACCATCCCTCTGAGATCTGATTATGAGTTTTACAGCACATTTTTATGTGACCATGGGCAAGTCACTTATCTTTTGTTTGTTATAGTTCCCTCATGTTTGAAATGAGTATAATAATAGTACCTGCCATATGGGCTTTGTGGTGATCAAATGAAATATACATATAGTGCTTTGCAAACCTTAAAGATATATGTAAATTATACAGATTATTATTATTTTATTATTTCTATTATTATACATAGAAAGGAAAGTGCCAGAATGATACCTGGTATACTACTGGAGCACACCCAAATCTTTGTGAAGTCTTTCAGAATTTTTCCCCATCATTATATAAGTTGATTTTATTTAATGAAATCAAAGACTGTGTTCTACACGTTAGAAGTTTTTACCTTATTCTTTGCAGGAAATCTTAGAGACCCAGGATTATTGATATTATGGGACCAGGGTGAGAGGCCTAATTTCCATGATGATCTAGGGATTCCAGAAACAGAGGACAATGATAAAATGAAGCTAAAACAAAGGTATGGTGCTTAGTGATTAAAGTATCTTAAACTGTGCTTCTCCTGACACTATGACACATTCATGACAGTAAATACTCTCCCTGAATACTAATTACGTTTCTCCTAGGGCTATTATGAGGTTCAAAGGAAAGGATGTAAATAGAAGACATTTTATACACACACACACACACACACACACACGCACACATACACATGCACACACATATGGTTTGGGTGAACTGTTCTTATTCTAACAATTCAAGACTGCATCTACTCTGCAAATTATAGTCCAAGAGAGTACCTTAGAGTGTTAAAAGTTCAATCAGGGAGGCAGAGCCAAGATGGTGAAGTAGAAAAACAGTAAGAAAAACTTTCCCAAATGCTCAGAACAACTCTAAAAATGGTGCCTCAAATACAATTCTGTAAAAACCAATAAAAAGTTGGGTGAAACAATTTTCCAGTCCAGGGCAACTTAGAAGGCCAACAGGAAAGATCTTTGTAATATGGGCGATGGTGAGCCCCTGCAGCCCTGCACAGAGTGGACAGACCCTGCCTTGAAGGCGGTTACATTGGCAGTAGCAAAAGAGCTCTCAGCCCATAAACCTGTGTGTGGGGAGGAGATTGCAGGGGTCTTTTCATGGCAATAGATTCAGGACCTTGATGCACTGCCCATGGGCAGCTTTGGGTGATAATTCCAGTGCCAAAAAAAGCAATAGTAGTCAGAGTAAAAGAGAAAAAAGTACCTGGGACCTGAACTCGGGTAGAGCACTTTCTCCAAAATGGGAGCAGAGTCCAATTTCAACAAAAAGTCAAAAGTAAAGAATTAACCTGGAAAAAAAAATGAGTAAATAACAGAAAAAGGACCTCACCATAACAAGTTACTCTGGTGACAGGGAAGATTGAATTACAAACCCAAAGAAAGACAACAAATTCAAAAGAGCCAAAAGCTCTGCCTAAAATGAAAATTGACTTGCATACGAACTCAGTAATAGTTAATGGAAAAAGCTCAAAAGGGAATTTAAAAATCAAATAAGGAGGGAGGCAGAGCCAAGATGGCAGACTAAAAGCACCGACTTGCTTGAGCTCTCCCCAAACCCTTCCATATACTTGTAAAAATAACTCTAAACAAATTCTATAGCTATAGAACCCACAAACTGACAGAGTGAAACAACTCTCCAGCTTCAGACAGCCTGGAAGGAGGACAGGAAGGGTCTATCCTACTGGGCTGGTATTGGAGCCCAATCTGGCATTAAGGGCCATTCTGGCATAGACAGTGCTGTAGTAGCCATTAGGGGACTGAATCAGTGGCAGCTGGGGCAGTTTCCTGAGATATTTTGGGGAAAAATGCACTAAAAGGTCAGTTCTTTAATGAATATTATATGTCACTGAATGCCAGTTAAGAATCTTAGATACAGTAATGACAATAGCATTGCACACACAAAAACCAAAGCATGATATGAAAATATTTTTATTTCTGATTTTGGTTGCTTTTTTATATGTCATTAATGATTTTTTTTTCTTATTTGGCTGATGCAAGTTGTACTTATGTGACTAGATTTCTCTTGCCTCCTGTGGGCCCTATATCATCTTTATCTGTGGAATTACATATGAAATATGAATTACCTACTTCAATAATTTTGTTCTATGTCCTTTTGGATATCCGTTTGCAAATACATTTAGTTGAATGTATTTCACCTTAAGTTGGTTACTCAAAACTTATAAAAAGACAGGGAGCATTAGGAGACTGGAGTTTCTCTGGGAATATGGTGAGAAGCAGGCTCCAATGAGAGAGAACCAGACAGTTTGGTGAAAGAAAGAAGGAACCATAAAATTTAAATTAGAAGACTGAAGGTTAAATGACTTGACTTGCCACATTTCATCTTTAAGAATTGTAATGATATGAAATTTCTTGATTTACGTAGAATCATATTTCTGTGAAGAATTTAAAATAGCTTTTTTCCTATTCCCCTAATCATCATCTTGTGTACTTATAGTTTTTAATGTCTCTTTAAATGTCTCTTTTGAACATTTTTGAAAATCTATTTCTGTAATTTTGCTCTGCTTCTAACTCACACATGGTATATTTAGTTAATAATTGTCACCAGTAGAAATCCTCCACAACATGGGCTTTAGTTACAACTATGCATAATGTAACTCAGACGATCATTTCCTCCCTCAGGGAAAATGAATTCAGCAGAAATGCATTTTTTTCCAAAGCTGACAACCCTTTACATACTCCTGACATTTTGATTAGTATTGCTATTGTTATAAAAGGACAAAAAACTGAAAATGTCACACATATGGTATCTCAATATGGTATTCAGATTGCATATCAGATAATGTGAGGCACATGTCAATAAAAGAATTTTATTTTCTTTCAGTTGCTTCATTTTTGGCTTACACCAGATGATGCTAACAGAATCATGCCAGTGCTTTATAATGATACACAGGAGTCTTATTTAGAGTTCTCTTTTTTCCTTATTAGTTATTTTCAAAATACTGAGTAACTGATCAGTGATTTGAGGAACAAAACTATATAATGTTGAACATTTAACTGGCATATGTATATGTGTGCGAATTTCATTTTCTTTCAAATGATTTCTTGATAGTTCTTAATTAATTCATTTAAATTTGATTATAAACATTCTGTTTCAACATTTTACTCTTTCCAACGTGATTATTGTTCTGTTTAATTTTTTTTGCCTTTGCATTACATTGATGGATATGCCTAAAACTTTGTAGAAGATCCTAATCTTAGTAAAAAATTACACATCATTGACACAATTGATGATATTTACACAATATATTCAAGTTGAATTGAATTGAATAAAACTCATTTTCTATCCCTTCAATAGAATACAGAGAGAATCATAATTTTTCTTTACTGTATTCTTTTTACTGTTTTCTTTTAAAACATACTTAATATTCATATATGTTTTTCATAACTGCTTTGTATCACCTATATAAAATTCCTTGCCTTCTTAATAAAGAGGGAAAAGAGGAAAGAGAGAAGGAGGGAATTTGAAACTCAAAAATTAAAAAAAAAATCACATGTTAAAATTTTTCCCATGTAATTGGGGAAAATAAAGTATTAAAATTTTAAAAACTCAATTGTGAACTGAATGAGGTAATAATAAAAACTGGTTATTTTAAAGAACAAAGGAAACAATCAATAAACTCAGTAGTGATAATGACAATAAAAGGTTGATAAAGAAAAATTTGTGAGAAAATACAAAGTAAAACATCAATGAAAAAGTTTTCTTTAAAAATTTACATCAAGTGGGTGGAGCCAAGACAACAGAACAATGTCAGGGACTCACCTGAGCTCTCCTACAAGCCCCTCCAAATAGCCCTTTTTGTATATATCCAAATTGCTCTCCAGAATTAGGATCAGTTCAGAATTCCACCAAAAATGCATTAGTGTTCCAATTTCCCCACTTTTTCTCTAGCACTTATCATGTCTCTGTTTTGTTATGTTAGTCAATTTGATATATTTATTGGGGAAATTTGTCTATAATTTTCTTTCTCTGTTTTGACTCTTCCTGATTTAGGTAGCTGCAACATATTTGTAGGCTAAAAAAAATGGTAGGCCTCTTTCTTCACCAATTTTCCCAAATACTATAAATAGCATAGGAATTAATCGGTCTTTAAATGTATAATACAAGTCACTTATAAATACATCTATCCCTTGAGATTTTTCCTAGGGAAAAACCCCTGAGGAGGGGTTATTTAAGTATTTTATTTCTTTTTATTTCAGTCTAGGCAAATTATATTTTTGTAAATATTCATAATTTCACTGATTGTCAAATTTATAAGCACACAGTTGGGCAAAAGAGGTCCTAATTATTGTTTTAATTTCCTCTTTACTGGTTGTCTTTCCATTTTTGTTGCAAATATTTTGGTTTTCCTTTTTCTTTTTTTTTAATCAAGTGAACCAATGGTTTATCTGTTTTATTTTTTTTTCATAAAACAATCCCTTAATTTTATTTGTTAGTTCAATGATTATCTTTATTTCTTTTTATTAATCTCTTTTGATTTTTAGTATTTCTAACTCAACATTTCATTGGGGATTTTTAATTTGTTTTTTGGTTTTTTTTTTCTAGCTATTTTAGTTGCATGGCTAATTCATTGATCTCCTTTTTCTCTATTTTATTCGTGTGAGCATTTAGAGATATAAAACTTCCCCTAAGAACAGCTTTCACTGCATCCTACAGGTTTCAGTATGTTGTCTCATTATTGTCAATCTCTTGAATGAAGTTATTCATTCCTTCTATGATTTATTGTTTGACCCAGTCATTCTTCAGGATTAGATGATTTAGTTTCTAATTATTTTGTATTTTATCTTTCCATGGCCCTTTATTACATATAATTTTTATTATACCATGGTCTGAAAAGGATACATTTAATATTTCTGCCTTCCTGTAATGGATTGTCAGATTTTTATGCACTAGTACATGGTCATTTTTTTCTGTAGGTGCCATGCACCTCTTTGAGAAAGGTATATTACTTTTTACTCCCTTTAAACTTTTTTCAAATGTCTACCATGTCTAACTTTCCATAAAGTCTTTTTAACCTCTTTAACTTCTTTCTTCTTTATTTTATGATTAGATTTATGTAGTTCTGGGAGTATGAAGTTGAGGTCCCACACTAGTAGAGTTTTGCTGTCAATTATTTTATTTTATTTTATTTTACTTTTTTGCAGGGAGGAAAGCTGGGCAATTGGGGTTAAGTGACTTTCCCAAGGTCACATAGACAGTAAGTGTTAAGAGCTGAAGCTGGATTTGAACTCAATCCTCCTGACTACAGGGATGGTGCTCTATTCACTGCTCCACCTAACTACTCTGCTATTGTTTTTTTCCTATAGTTCCCTTAACTTCTCTAAGAATTGGGATGCATTCATATATACACCTTGGTGCACATTTGTTTAGTAATAATATTGCTTAATTACCTATGGTGCCTCTTAGCAGGATGTAGTTTCCTTCCTTATTTCTTTTAATTCGATGTATTTTTCCTTTTGCTTTGTCTGAGATCAGGATTGCTATTCCTGTTTTTTTTTTTTTGGCCACAACTGAAGCATAATACATTCTGCTCTAGACTTTTACCTTTACCCTGTAGGTATCCCTCTGTTTCAAATGTGTTTCTTCTAAACAAGATACTGGAGGATTGTGGTTTTCAAGTAATTTTGCTATTGGTTTATTTTTTTATGGGAGAGTTCATGCCATTTACATTCACAGTTATGATTACTATTTGTGTCTTTCTCTCCATCTTATTCCCTCCAATCTTTTTTATTTTCTTTCTTCTTTCTCCCTTTTTCTAATCACTGCCCTCTCTTCTATCTCCCGCATTCCTTTTTTCACCTTCCCCCTCTTACTGCCTATGGGATAAGATATATTTCTATACATGAGGATGCTATTCCTTCTTTTAGTCAAATCTGATGAGAGTAAAATTCAAACAATGGTCATCTCTCATCTTCTTTCACTTTATTGTATTACATCTTTGTGCCACTTCATGTGATATAATTTATGCTTTTCTTCGGCCTCCTTTGATCTTTTCCCATTACAATCCCTCTTCAATACTTTTTTATCATCAAATCAAAGACAATGAAAATCCACTTTTCCTGTCTATCTGTACCCCCTCATATATTGTAATAAACATCCAGATCTCAAGAGTTATAAGTATCATCTCTCTACATAGAGAAATAAATAGTTTATTCTTTTGGAATTTTTTTTTTTTATTCCTTTCCTGTTAACATTTTTATGCCTCTATTGAGTCTTGTATTTATAGATCATGTTTACTGCTGAGGTCTGGTCTTTTCATCAGGAAATTCTACAAGTCCCCTATTTCAATGAATGTCCATCTCTTCTGCAAGATTACACTCAATTTCACTGGGTAGTTGTTCCTTGACTGTAATCCAAGCTCATTTGCCTTATGGGATATCAAATTCCAAGCCCTGTGACATTTTAATGTAGAATTTGCAAGGATCTGTGAAATCCTGTCTCTGGTTCTACAATTTTTGAATTTATTCTTTTTGCTTGCTTCCATTATTTTCTCTTTGACATGATAATCCTGGGATTTGGCAATAGCATTCCTAAGCATTTTCAATGGGGGATCTCTTTCAGGAGTTGTTCAGTGGTTTCTTTCCAAGACTATTTTACCCTCTGCTTCTAGGACCTCAGAGCAGTTTTCATTGATGATTTTAGGATTATGCTGTCCAGGCTCTTTTTTTTTAAATCATGGCTTTCAAGTAGACCAATAATTTTTAAATTAGGTCTCCTGTATCTACTTTCCAGGTCAATTGTTTTTTCAGTGAGGTATCTTGCACATTCTATTTTTTTTCATCCTTTTGATTCTGTTTGAGTGATTCTTAATGTCCAAAAGAATCATGACCTTCAACTTACCAAATTCTAAACTTTAATGCAAGTTTTTTTTTAATTTAGCTTTTGTACCTCCTTTATCATTAGGCCAATTCTACCTTTTAAGGAATTGTTTTCTACAATGTACTTTTCCCATACTTTTTCAATTGTGTTTTTAAAGGAATTTTTCAATTTTTATTATGCCTCACTTCTTCAACTTTTTAAATACATCATAAGCTCTTCTACAAAGACTATTTGGGCTTGGGACCAATTCATATTCCACTTTGAGATTTCAGATGTGAGTATTTTGACAATGTCATTATCTCCTGAATTTGTGTTCTGATATTCCCTGTCACCACAGTCTTCTCTATGGCAATTGCTTTTCTTTATTTTTTCTCATGTTTTGTAAGTTTTATCTGGCTTTTGTAGTCATTTTCTGCTTCTGGGGCACAAGGAGAACTGTTTCATAATTCCACTGGGGGTTAGGAGCCTGGTCACTGGTTTGTTGAGGTGGAACTTGCCACTGAATTGTGGGTATGTGTCCAGTCCTATACTTGTCACTTTCAGCCACAGGAGAAACGGCCTGTCCTGATAATCTGCTTAGCTTCCTGAGCTAAAGACTGTTACCTCTCATCTTTCTGCTGGCTCCATATTTTAAAGAAATTTTCCTGGGGCAATATTATCTTTTTTTTTTTTTGAGGTTAATAATGGAGGATGAGAGTGACTTCCTTCTTACTCTGCCATATTGACTCCCAGATGTCCAAGATGAAAAATTATTGAAGAAAATAACATGTTAAAAAAATAGGCCGGAGAGTAAACTAGTTCCAAAAAAGCTAATGAAGAGAAGAATGCCTTGAGAAGCATAATTGACCAAATAGAAAAATAGGTCCAAAAGGTCACTGAAGACAATAATACCTTTAAAAGTAGAATGCAAGAAACAGAAGCTAATGGCTTTATAATAAATCAAGATAGATAGAAGATAATGTGAAATATATCATTGGAAAAACAACTGATTTAAAAAATAGATCCAGAAGAGATCATTTAAAAATTATTGAGCTAACAGAATAAATAAAGAACTTAGACATCATCTTTCAAGAAATTATCAAGGAAAACTGCCCTGAGATTCCAGAACTAGAGGGTAACATAGCATTTGTAAAAACCTACTGATCACCTCCTGAGTGAGATCCAAAAATGTAAACTTCCAGGAATATTAAAGTCAAATTGCAGAGTTCCTAGGTGTAACAACAAGCACCCTAGCATACATAGGGCGGCTACTAGCACAGGTTCTTAGATCTGCTTTTCTAAAGGAAAGCAACTCAAAATGGGTTAACAAGCTTACTTTAATCAAACATATCATTTACCTAGTTCAGGGGGAAAAA
>JAQQSV010009929.1:0-13386 GCA_028646515.1 Pseudochirops corinnae
AGGGGGAGAAAATATGTAACTCAAAATCTTGTGGAAATGAATGATGCAAACTAAAATAAAATTTAAAAAAAAAGAAGTTATTTGCACCTAATTTTGCTGATTCACATAAGCTCAAATGACACTAGCAGAAGGGATACGGATTGAATCTCTACTTGTCTTGGTATAGGTCACTCCTGGCTGCAAGGGTTGAAGGCAGAGAACTCCCTCTCCATTACAGCTTGACAATTTATTATCTTCAAGATTACCTAAAGCACTAAAAGTCCATTGAGAGTCCATGTGACTTGCCCAGGGTCACCCCATATGACACATAGGGTTAGAGGCAGGACTTGAACTCAGATCTTCCTGATTTAGAGTTTACAATTCTCTCCATTCTTCCACCTGTATCTCACAGTGAGGAGGATTGTCAAAACTAAAGACAATAGGGGTGCATGTTATGTTTCCCTCACATTTACAGTTGACGGCAAGGGATGCAGAATATAATATTTGTTTGGGAAGTACTTAGTTTGCTCTGAGGCTAGTATCTAAGAAGAAATTTTATACTTCAGGATGATAACAATAGGATTAATAATAATAATTAACATTTTGCGACATACGTGCCACTGTGATAAGTGTTTCCCAAGTATTAATCCATCTAATCCCCACAAGAACACTGAGAGGTAGGTGCTATTATTATCTCCATTTTATAGATATAGAAACTGAGGTAAAGGGGTTAAGTGACTTGACCAACAAGGAAGTGTGAGGTCTGATTTGAACTTAGGTTTTCCCAATTCCAGGTCTCACTTCGTGACTCCTGATCTGGCACTCTATCTACTCTACCATCTGGCTGCCCAGCAACTTAAAATGTAGGGATGAAAGACTCCTGGCCACTGACAGCATATACTTAATGTAGCATGTGTGTTAAAGGACCTTGAAATTCTAATCAAAAGGGTTTTATTTTTTTAATTGAGGGAGGAAGTAGGTTGACTAAGTTTATACAGGAAGCTAGGCACTATAGATAGCAACTACTATAAAAGAAGAAAATTAAGAGTTGATAGGTTTGGAAATTCATAATTGGAGAAAACAAAAGCCAGAAAGGAGACAACCATAAACCCATAAACCTCAATTGTCTATATACAGATATACAAATTTAGGCAATGAATAAGGAGATTAGAAGTTCTGGTTCCAGGAAGCACATTTGAACTCAAAGTTATCACTAAAATAGGGTAGAAGGAAACTCTGGAAAGTGTTCCTGGGGGTAAAAAGAAACAAGACTTAGAATCTTACTCTTGATAAATATCCATTATTCAAAAGAAAGTGAATGAGCAAAATTGGAGAATGAGGTAGTGTTGAATTTTAAAAACTGTATTCCACTGTGAGGAAATCCAGGAGCCAGAATAGGGAATAATGGTGGAAGACTTTTGAATGAGATTAATAGACATTAAAACACAAGGAGTTCTGTCATTGCATTATTCTTCAGAATAAATGGATAGAAAAAGGAAACAGATGGGAAGGTCAGAAAGTAGACCACCAGAGTGGCACAGAGGGGAAATATTGAAGAAGTGGAAAATTTCAGTTGTCTAGAGCTAGCGTTTTGTTTTTTTTTTCTACTTGTCTCTTTCTGTCTTTGTCTCACTGTCTTTTTTCTGTCTGCCTGTCTGCCTCCTTCCCTGTGTGTCCATCTCTCTATTTCTATGTCTTTCTTTAAGGATAGTCTCTCTCCCTCTCCCTCCCTCCCTCTCTCTCTCTCTCTCTCTCTCTCTCTCTCTCTCTCTCTCTCTCTCTCTCTTTCCCTCTCTGTCTGTCTCTCTGTCTCTCTGTCTCTCTCCCAAAATTATTCTTTCAAAAGTAAGGGGACAAAAGAGAAAGTTCTTCATAGGATCTTATTCTCACTAACAGTGTTGAAGCAATTTTTGTTTAGCTTACAGAAGAGAAGAGAAATAGCCATTATGTTAACTATTGGAAGGGCTGGGTTTGGGGGGAAAAGTCTTATTCTGCTTGGCCACTCTGGGAAGAACTAAGAACAATCAGTAACATTTAACACAAGGAAGCATTTGATAATATTTAAAATAAAAGGATTACATGTCATTTCATTGGTATAAGGAAAGTCTAGAGAAGAATTTCCTTTACCAGTATTAGATGGCATCTTTTCTACAACTTAGAGAGTTTCCTCAGGCACTAAAAGGTTAAGAGACTTGGGCTAGCATCATAAAGCCAGTTTGAGTTGGAGGTAGAATTTGAATCCAGATCTTCTTGGTTCATAGGCCAGTACCATACTGCCTCATGTTAGAATTTAGAACTGTTTCCAAATGCCTTCAAGAAAGCAAATTCCCCTTCAAGTGGAGGTTGGAGGGATATACATCTTATCAGGAGTTCATAGTAGTGCTTAGTACAGTGCCTGGCACATAGAAGGTACCTAATAAGTATTTATTGATTGACTATATGTTATATGTTTATATGTTTATATGTTTATCTATCTATCTATCTATCTGTCTCTGTCTGTCTGTCTATCTATCTATCTGTCTATCTAATTATGTATCTATTTAATTATCTCTCTCTCTCTGTCTATCATCTCATTATCTATCTGTCTATCATTTATCTATGTATCCATCCATCTATTTATCTATCGATCTATCTATTCCCAAAAAGTCTTCCTGTAGTTTAAACTTTACTAATTAAAACTACGGAGAGACTTATGTTACATAAACCCTGAATATTCATCATGTTACTGAATTCTTTAAACACTTGTAATTTGAGAAGCTAATGTAGATAGTAATCTGCTACTCTACCCTGTGTTCCAATAGAGGGAAAAAAATCTTTCCCTCTCTATAGACCTACCCAGCATCTCTGGTGAGGCCCAAATAACACCAGAAATAATGAAGGAAGTAGATATGTACCTGAGCTAAAAAAAGGAGAATGTGAACTCAGGACTATCTGACTCCACATAACAGGATTCTTTTACCATACTAGGCTGATTCTTAACAGCAAACAAACAAACAACAAAAACAAAAATGATGTTCTTTTTGTATTTCTATTTTTTCCTCCTCTGAACAAAATCCTTCTCCTATACTCCTCCATTTCCTTAGCAAATTGACTCCTATAATTAGCTTTCCTTAATGAAGCTGACAAAATACAGATTCAAACCTATGCCCTACTTAACTTTCACTTTTCTATATACTCTAACCAAATATATAATGCATATATATGTGTATACACATAAATGTTACCTATGTATGTTTGAGTGTTCATGAATATACTATATTTGGAATATTTCTATGTATTTTCCGAGATTAGTCTTGATTTTTATTTTTTTACATGAAGACATGCTATTTCTCTTTGGTAGAAGAGAGACATGACATTGTTTATGCCTGGAGATAGATGGAGAGTAAAATCCAAGAATAAAGTTAGTAGAAAAGTGTATCTCGTATACATTAGAAATAGTGAGAGAGAGAGAGAGAGAGAGAGAGAGAGAGAGAGAGAGAGAGAGAGGGAGGGAGACACCTTACAATAAGTAAGAATTCTAAAAGTAAAATGAGTTACATTAAGGCATAGTAAGTTTTCTTATATGGGTGCTAAGTGGCATGGTACATAGAGCTTGAGACCTATATTCAAGAATTCCTGAAATCAAATCCAGCCTCAGACACATACTAATTATGTGTTCCAAGATCAGTTACTCAACTTTTATCTTCTTCAGTTTCCTCAACCATAAAATGGGAATACAAATAGCAACATTTATAAAGTGCTGAACACAGTGTCTGGTACATAGTAGGTGGTTAATTAATGCTTCCTTTTTTCTTTCCATTCCTTCTTTCTTTAAATGTTGGATTACAAAACAAAATAGTGTCTATAGGATTCATACTCTAGGTAGGACTAGATCAGGGTAGCCTCATCTTTCTTTGTGTGATGGTCCCCTCTGGTAGTGTGGTTAAAACCTATGGACTCCTTCTAAGAATAATATTTTTAAATTAATAAAAATAAAATATATAGAATTACAAAGGAAACCAAAGGCTAAATGAGGGGAAAAAAATCATGGAGCCCAAAGTAAGAACACCGATTAGTCATTAGATGGCGTGTATGATCCCTCCTAATTTTCTGTGATTCTTTGATCTGTGACCTCATGAGTTTCTTGAACTCAGTATCATATACTTTTGTTTTAATCCTTAGTTCATTATATGATGCCCCAATCTTCAACTGAACAGGAAATAGAAGAGGCTGCTGATATTGTTAACGTATGGATTCAGCCAACCATAGCAGTGATCTGATTAGAAATGTGATTTCACCTGTATAATCAGCTTCTGGCACTTGACAAGTGCCTAACTATATTGATTTGTTAAGTTCCAGGAAACTCTTGGAGAGGGTACTGCTTCTCTGTCCCCATGAAACTTCATATTTCAGTTTTCATATTGAACATATATCTTTATATCCATGCTTTTAGCCAAATACTATCATAACTATTGTAAAGTTTTGATATAGATTAATTGTCCATTATTGATTCAATCTGAAATAACTTTACACGCGTATTTTATGTCCCAGTGGGTTGAATTATCATAGTGAGAATTTTCTTTCCTTTTTTTTTTTTTTGTTGACAGATTTACCATCAGCAACTTGGATGCCTACATTAAGCTATCACCTAACATTATACATGATTTATAATCCTAATAATTATACCATCTTTCATAAATCACAGAAAACCTCTCAATATTGTTATTCAAGCTCAAGATTTGAAATAAATTTCGTTTTCATTGAATGTATCTTGCTTAACCCCTTATGATAAAATTTTATGAGAACATAGAATAGAGCTTTACTTGATGAACAGGATTTCATGAGTTTCAATTTTTATCATTGAAGAAAACTCTATACCTTTGTTTTTATGTTTGAGATGTTTTTGAATAAATCAGACTTTGAAGGTGTGCAGATCTTTGAATGTTAACAGCTAAATGATTGACATTACTGAGGCACTGGAGGTTATTTGTACTAGTCTTTTATCTTCGACACTATAAATCTATTTGTCAGATAAATATGAATATTCCAATTCTGAGTGACGCCTTGCAATAAAAAATCACCAACGTTCTTATAGAATAAAGAAATATTTTAAAGAAGATACTCAATTTCCTCTTGCATCATGTTTTCCAATATCAAAAGCTGTCATTTGAATATTCAATTTTCTCTTAAAGAACATGAGTTACATAGATATTTTCTTCAGATATACACCTGTACGTATATATACATATATATATATATATGCACATACACACACACACACACACATATATATATATATATATATATATATAAAATCTATGACTTTAGAAATTGACACTTCCGAACTTATCATCTGATCGTGTTCACAATGGCAAAACAAAGTTAACCTAGAAGTAACAGTGTGATAGGAGGAGAGTTCCTACACTTTGCATTCGTTTTCTCCCCACAACAGTATAGTTTTCCTTGTAACTGGATTAGTTCCCACTACCCTTGACACATCTTCCTGGTCACGTAAGGGCATAAAAATTTCCATCTACTAAGAATCAATCTGCTTACCCTCCCCTTCCCCCTTGGTGGATTTCTGAAGACCAAATGCATCATAATAGCTTGCCCTACTAACTGAATGCATTTCATATAGCAACTAGAAGATTATATCTATAGAAGCAAAGTGCAACCACTATCCTCCATTACCTCAATAATGCCAATCATTTAGCTGTTAACATTCAAAGGGCAGAGTACTTCCAAAGCCTAACTTATTCAAAAACTTCGCAAATATCAAAACAAACCTATAGAATTTTCTTCAATGCTACAAATTAAAACTCCTCAAATCTTGCTCATCATATAAAGCTCTATTCTATGTTCTCATAAAATTTTATCATAGGTAGCTAAGTAAGATACATTCAATGAAAACAAAATTTATTTCAAATCTTGAGCTTGAATAACAATATTGAGAGGTCTTCTGTGATTTATGAAAGATGGTATAATTATTAGGACTACAAATCATGTATAATGTTAGGTATACAACCCACTGGGACAGAAAATATGAGTGTAAGATAATTTCATATTGAACCAGTAATGGATGATTAATTTATACCAAAACTTTACAATAGCTATGATAATATTTGACTAAGAGCATTAATGTAACGATGTATTTTCAATATGAAAACTCACTACTGTGATTTTTCCTGAGGACAGAGAAACAGTACCTTCTCTTCTCCTATGACCATATATATGTCATCAAGAGTTTCACCAGTACTGAGAGTTTCCTGGAAATTGACAAGTCAAGTTAGTTAGACACTTGTCAAGGATACACTTGTTGTGTTAAGGCAAAAGAAACTTCATTTTCTTCAATGACTTGTGATGATCTTATTTTGTCTTACCATCAAACCGGATTTAACAAGGTATTGGTGTCAGATGTATTCCTGGTACAGTCAATATACAATGATCTAATTGCCATAATTTCTCTGTTTCCTCAGCGCCTAGCACAGTGAACGGCATGAGATAGGCAATTATTTAACACCTGTTGATCATTGAATTATCTGTTCATGTACCACGTAAAAAAGAAAGTCAAAGGTTTTTTTTTTTTTATGTTGATAAATTTGTTTCTCTCTAACTCAGGGTTGTTAACCTGAGGTCTATGAACTTTTTAATTGACTTCCTGTGTAATCTTATATGTTTCTTTTTATGCATTGAAATAGCTATATGTTTAAACATAAATTTGAATAGGTTCATCTAAATGAATTTACCTGTTCCCCTAACTTTGCATTTTATCAGGCAAAGAAAACAACAAAATCCATTTGCTTTTTGGAGATGGGGTAGGATTGCATGCATGACTTTATGGAGTGTTAGATATAGAGTCTCAGATGTCTAAGACACAAATGGTGAAAAATATGGTGTGCTTCCCAATAGAGATAAGATTGGATCAGAACTGGGGACCCATACTGAGTGATTCTCAGTCAGGCTGCATTTCAAGATACAAGTAGTAAATAATGACAGCAATGTGCTGGACTGGCAGAAGTAGGCCTGGAGCCTCATTAGCAGCTCAGAAGGCCATGAGTGATGCCTGCATCAAAATGGGCACAGGCCAAACTGAGAAGCATGGAATGATGGACATAAGCCAGGCAGGATCTGTCATAGCAGTTCCCATTTGTAGATCAGAAAGCCAGGTTTATATAATGAATGTAAAGCAATTATCTCTTAGGTTCCCATGAGAGACTGTTTAATGTCTTTGTTCATTTAGGTACATCTGTATGTTCTAATGTCCTTGTTTGCTTATGTACATCCAGATTTTAATGTCCTTGTTCCCTTGGATGCCTCTATGTCTGAGTCACTGCTCAGTTATCATGGCCTAAACTCCTGCAGGTCAGGAAGAGATGGTGAGCCTATCTTAAGCCATAATATAGCCTTCATGGGGAGCTGGCTTGGGAGAAATCCTGGACCAGACTCTTCCCATGTATGGACCAGATCAGAGGCAGGCCCTTGACATCTCCAACTTTCTGTACAAATAACTTAAGAGTGTGAACCTCAGTTCCCAAAGCCAGGAAAGACCAGCCAAGCACATGAATCCCCAGAGGTGCGACAAGGCACAATATCATCAGCAAGCATGCAAGTGGAAAAAAGTAAAGCAATATTAAATGGTTTAATTTGATTTATCCAATGAAATATCTGATTGGCTATATCTTCAGGATCAATTCCTGAAATACGATTTTATGTAATTTGTTAAGTCATATAGGATAATTGATGTATATTCCAAGTGAGATTACAATTTCTACAGGTAACATTTCAATATAAATCCTGAATTTTAAAAGTTATATTCAAACATTTGAGTTGATAATGGTTACAAAGGCTGTGACATCAATCTGGTCACTGTAGGAAGGCAGATCCAAAGAAATAGTACAATAATTAATACAGGTAAAATATGTAAAATCATATACATCAAGTTAAAAGGAAATAACTCCAACAATGTTAAAAATATTGGGTTAACAATATTCCTGGATCAGTTCCAAAGCGATGATGATTTTTGGATGTTTACTGATATAATTTGTAATATTTGTATCATGCCAAGCACCAAGAAGTTGGGCATATATTTTGTCCCCAAAAACATTAGAATCAGAGCTAATATATAGTGAAGGAGTTACATAAATATATGTAAATACAATAATAATTGTTCTGATACATTGATCTTATACAAAACATCCTTATCTATATTCTGTTGTGTTGATGTCCTTGACAAATGACCATTCAAGAGGGGAAGGTAGAAAGAAACAGATCCACCTGAGGAAAATAGACTTTTTATGCATGGTATTCTGAAGGGAGATATCTTAAAAGTAATACCAAGTAACTGATACAAGGAGTGAGCTATCTAGACTTCAGCAATTATTAACAAAATATAGAGGGGCAATCATGAGAATTTAACTGAGTTTGTATGCTCAGACCTCTATAGCTTGTGTGTTATTCCAGGACCTTCTGTCTCTTACAATTCTCTTTTCTTATATGAGTCATAAGGCCTAGAGGAGGGGTGAGGAATCTGTGGCCACATGTAGCCTTCTAGATCTTCAAGTGCAGCACTTTGATTGAATCCAAATATCACACAACAAATCTCCTTAATAAAAGGATTTGATCTATAAAACTTGGACTTGATCAAAAGACCACATTCAAGGACCTAGAAGGTTACGTGTGGCCTTGAGGTCACAGGTTCCCCATCCCTGGCCTACACTGATGAAAAATAGGTAGAGCAAAGTTCAGCTCAGAGCTGAATATAGCAGGTGCCAAAGTAGCATAGGCCAAGATTGGTATTGGTAATGTCAAGGGTAGGGTGTCAAGGTAGTAGATGAGTTAAGATTGGAGAAAGCAGATGGAAAAATTCTGCTTAAGTAAGGTATGGCAATAGAGCATTGTTTTTAATAATTTGTCAGTTATATTTTTATTTCAGGAGACTGGGATGTCAGGGGAATGGGATAGTGGGTTGAGTTTTATGCTATTAGTCAGGTCTGGGATTTCAAGGAACAAAGCTTCAAAGCAAGTTAATCAAACTATGATATTTATTGGTAGCACACAAAAACTGGTGAAGTATTCATTCACACAAAGCAAAGCAAAGAGACATGTGCCTTAACTTCCCTACCTCTCCAAACTTGGTCTGGTTCAGGTAAATGAAGCCAACTCTATATAAATATATACGAATTATGAATGACTTATGGCTTTAGGAACTCTTTAGTCTTACAATGAGGTAATAGGAGCTAGTCTTTTATAACTACACCAGTAAATAGGCTCTATTTACTGTTGAATTCCCCAGTTGGATAATCCTCTACATAGGTGTTCCACATATCCATGAGGCTGTACTCGGAGATATTCATTAGTTATTTTTTCTTTTTCTATCTGCATACACACACACACACACACACACACACACACACACACACACTACTCATTTCTAGATGATAGAGTCCAGTCTAAATAGACCGAATCTGGTTGTTTCAGTCTTCAGGGGAAATTGTCCAAATTGAAGTGCCAGGCAATGAAATCGCTTCCTAACAAATGACAAAGAGTTCCAAAAGTGTCATCCATTATTGCAAAAGAGGCTTTGGCAAATTAGGTGAGTTGTCCAAGGTCCCAATAGTGTCCTCAGAATCTAATTTGACATTTATGGGAGTACCATAGAGAATAATGAGAGAAGAATCCCACAGGTCCTTCTTGAAGTATGACTATGGAGATTCTTTTCCCTTACCAGTCATATACCAGAATCTCATAGCAGACCATAGCATTTCAGCATTCCACATTTTAACAAACCTATACAAAGCAGTGGTAATGGATATTTTTTTAACTAATAACTCTCCAAATAGGTCAGACAGGCAGGATTTGTGAAATATCTTAAATGTTCCCATTTGATATTATATAGTTTTCCATGGATCACTGTGTAAAGAATAACAAACCTTGGATTTAGCACATTTAGCTTTATAATAACATTTCAGTAGTTAAGCATTCTCCCAGAGGTTCAAAATATTTAATTTTGCTTGAAATCCAATACATTTCTTAAGTACTCATTCATATGTGTGTATATATATATATATATATATATATATATATTTGGTAACTTGGGGAGCAATTAGTTTCATGAAAGATTACTTAGTCATAGAATATAGGAGAAATAAGAAGATCTTGAACCATAATATATTTTCTCATCAGTTTAATAAGATACTTTCATCCCATAGTCCCTAATTCTGCTGACTCTAGAATTTTCAGTGAAATTGCTTATAAATGACAATTTACTGTGAGGTCTGTATTAGCTATGTTGTCAGTTAGCTATCATATAAATAATTGAGAGACCATTGATCCATAACTATTGCTATTCTCACTACCAAACTTGATATACCAACCATTCAAGGTAGACTCTCTGATGAAAAATTTTGAGAAGGCTATTTAGGTGAATACTATCTCTGTGTAAACTGTTTCAATTACTAAACATGTCACTGATAGATATTTGTTTCTCTCCTTAAATTAGCAACACACAAGTTTAACCCCCAGGTACTGCCTTTCCTTACACAAAACATGTCAATGGACACTCTCAAGAATATTTATTTTGCTGACTGATGAATTGATAAATAAACATTGAATCACAGATATGCATTTCATTCTTCTGACTCTTGATAAATGCTCTTGTAAGTATAATGCTATTGATTGATATTTATTTCACTTTGATAAGTAGGGATTCATAAAAATTTAACTGCAGATACCTATCCTTTCCACTCTCAGTGCATAAAAATATAATTGGCACATAGCTGAGAGATAATGGACTGCATCTCCCTAGTTCCTAAGTCACTCCCTGTGAGTGGGTTTCTTTCTTTAGGGAGCTAATTAACTCAGGTAGCTGGAGCTTTCATTTATTGAAAAAATAATATGAATACAAAAACAGATGCTTCTGTAAATTCATGTGGAAATGAATAATATAGCCTAAGAAACATGAGCTTTATTTTTAGACTTTGACATCATAGGTAGGAACCTTAGGGTCATGAGTAAATCATGGTGTTTTTGGAAATTTTTCCCTTTGGGGTCTGTGCGTTTTGATGATGAAGGAGGACATGAGGAGGACAGAGATTTCCCTGTTCTTAGAAATGTTAAAGTGGAGCTTGTATGTTTATGTATTGTAAAAATTTGGAGTGAGATTAGGAATAGATAACTACCAAGTTCCTTTCCATCTTTAACAGTGCATGAATTTGATTATATGAAAAAAGCATCTGACTATATAGATAGCCTTTGATGAAAGATTGGTTGTTATTAATTTCCGTATACAACAGTTTGGGATACCACAATGATGGGCTCTTGATAAGAAATGTGCACTCTACAAAGAAAAACAAAGCTAACTTCACAAGAGATTTGAGTATCTCAAGAGGATTTTAATTTGAAATATAAAGGGCATGGAGGAAAATTTTAAGATTACTATGGAGAATGAGTGTGATAAAAGAAGAGAGATACTATTAAAAGAGGTGCCTAGTAATTCTTGTAAGAAAATTACAGAAGAGTCTGAAGAACAATACTTATGGATTTTAAGAACAGTAGAAGTCTAGGATCTCATAGATATAATAAAAGCTTGGCAGGATGTGACTGGTAACTACAATGCAGCAATAGAAGGACAAAATTTTAATTAAAGATCTAAAATTTAGTGACAGTTGTGACATAATCCTAGAAGATATATACTAGGAAGAAGAAGAAAATTCACCAACTTGAGCACTGAAGCCTAATGGAGAGCATTCAGTGGAAGCATCAGAGATGATTCCCTTAAAAGAAGATACTACCAATTTCTCAACCAAATGGAAGAAATGGAAACTGCTTTTATGGAAAATTGTCTAGATGATACAAATGAAGAAGATTATCAGGAGAAAGAAAAACAAAAACAAAAATCAGTGGTTTAACAGGAGATTGCTGATCAATGCAAATGTTAAAAAAAAGTCTTAAAATTTGAAAAAAATGGGTATAAAATCAAGGACAAATAAAGCATCATGTTGTGGCAAAGTACCTCAATTATATCCAAATAAGTAAAGAATAATGAATTTTTTGACATACTTGCATGTAGTCAGAGTCACACAATTAGAAGTTTTGATTATGCAAAGTATGCTAAGTGATTGTTACCCAACAAAAATACAAAGTGCGAAGTCAAACACCATGACAATGTCAGGGGAATTGTTATTTTCACTAATAAGAACTTAGGTATTTATCAAAGATTATAAAGGAAACTTGGACAAAATGTTATGGACAAAAATTCATGACTTTTCAGAGATCATTGATGGTGGCACAGCAATCATAAATCCAGTTTGCTTTTTTTTTTTTTTTTGGTAATAGCCTAAGTTCAAAGCAAAATGAGTGAGGAAGAGAAAGTCTTCCTGACTACTTCTTGACAGTAATGACATAGTGTTACCAGCTGACATAGAAAAATTGAAAATATTTATATTTCCCTTCATTTTTTTTCCATTAAGGACAATGATCTTCAAGTTGGTATGGGAAAAACAAATATTAAGGAAATAAAAAGAACAACCAAAATATTCAATAGCTTTTAAAGAGCTTAAGGTCTAAGAGAAATGAATATGGTTTCTGAACTATAAATATTGTTTGAGAAATCATAGAAAAAATAAAGGATCTGGAATATTGGAAGGGGTGATATATTGTCATAAGAGGAGAAACAATTCTAGGAATACTAGATTGGTCATCTCATGTCAAAATTCTATAATGGTTTATTAAACATATGACTTATGAACTCTTATAACAGAGGTGATCACTAATGGCCTCTATGATTTCAAAATGATAAGACCATTTCAAACTAGCTTTACTTCCTTAAAAACCAAAGCAAACAGAAAACTTGTGCTACTGGAATGACGTATGAAGATATGCTGTAGTTATGGTAGATCTCTATTTCAACAAGAGATCTGAAAAATAAAAACATGATAACCTTCTGCTCAATGGGGGAAAAAATGTGGTTTGAATCTAGGTAGATCATTGAATAACAATGTCCAAGGAGAGTCGATTAACAAGTTTACCCAGAGAAAGGTCTCTAGTGCATGCCTTGTATTTTTTATAAATTTGACTCAGTAACTGGCATTCTGATGAGGATACAACCAGTGCACATATAAGTATATATAGATTGAATATAAATAGAACAAATATTTTAAGAGCATAAAGTAATGGAATTAAATATAAAATTGTTTGGGAGGAAGGGAAGGAACAGATCTTTTTATATCATGGATGTGTTGTTCTCTGTATTTGGTAGAGAAATTAACCACATGAATGAAATCACAGATTTTCCAATTAAGAATTACATAAAAGATTCACTTTCAGCTTCCTGAAAAACTCAACTATCCTTAATTCTTTCCCAAGGCTTCTAAGTATTAAAGTTCTCTGCAGTGTTCAGATCAAGAAAGATAATAGTTCCACTGTACTCTG
>JAQQSV010009930.1:0-13386 GCA_028646515.1 Pseudochirops corinnae
GAGAAGAGCAGAACCAGGAAAAATTTGTACACAATCACAGACACATAGTATGTGTGATGACCAGCTTTGAAACACTGGACTCTTTTCAGCAACGCACAGTTATAAGACAACTCTACAAGTCTCAGGATGGAAGGAGATATCTACATTCAGAGAAAGATCTAGAAAGACCAGAGTTTAAATGGAGACTGAAGCAATTTACATGCTATCGTTCTTTTCCATGTTTGCTTTTCCTTCTTTTTTCCCATTGTTCACTCCATTGGTTACAACTCTTCTATACAACCAGACTAATGTCCAATGTGAAAGTATTTGTAGATTCTATACTTGATTGTATGCCACCATGGTGGGGGAGGGGAAAAGGGAGGGGAGAAAATTTGAAACTCAAGGGACTGTGGAACTAAATCTTGTAAACTAAAAGTAAATAACTAAATCAATTAAAAAATAATGGGGGAGACAACATGAAAACAATTATGTACAGGCAGGATGCATAATTGGAAATAATTACCAAGGAAAGGCAGAGTAGTAAGGTGGGCGTCAGAGAAGGCTTCTTCTAGAGGGTGGAGTTTTATCCTGAATTTGAAAAAAGGCAGGGAAACTAGAAAACCAAGATAAGAAAGAAGAGAATTTCAGGCACAGAGAACATACAGTGGAAAATCCACAGAGTTGGGAAATGCGTGAGGAAGAGCAAGGAAGTCAGTGTCACTTGATCATAGAGTATATTTAGGGGAGTAAAGTGTAAAGGATGCTGAAAAGGTGGGAAGAGGCCAGGTTATAAAGGACTTTAAAAGGGGATTTTATATTTTGTCCTGGAGATAACAGGGAGCCACTGGAATTTACTGAATAGGAAGGGGGTTGACTCAGTAATATCTACTGTTTAGGAAAATCAATTTGACAGCTAGGTGAAGGATGGTCTGGAGTGGGGAAAGACTTGATACATAAAGACCAACCAGAAGGCTATTGTAATAATTCAGGCATAAAGGCTTGTAGCAAGATGGTGGCTGTGGCAGAAGGCAAAAGGAACATGTACAAGAGTTTAAAATGTGTATTGGTGTCAGAGGGGTCATGGGGGAGGACATAGGAGAGAACAGATTAGGGGAGGGGGTATACAGTGGGATCACTGGTTTGGGGTGGTGAGTAGGGGAAAGATGGGGAGAAAATTTGTAATTCAAAATCTCATGGAAATGAATGATGTAAACTAAAAATAAACAAAAGTTAATTAACAATAAAAAAATAAAATATCTATTGGTGCATCCAGTTTGAGGGAGTTGGAGATTTGAGACTGGCAGTTAAGAGAGAGGTCAGGGCTGGATAACACATCTGAGAATCATATTCGAAGAGATAATTGAATGTTTGAGATCTGAGTTCCTTGTGAGCAGAAGCTATTTTTTACTTTTCTTTGTATCTCTGGCTTTTAGCAAAATTCCCGACACATAATAGATGTTTGATAAATGCCTATTGACTGACTGACTGATTAATGAGATCACCAAGCAAAATAGTTTAGAGGGAGAAGAGAACAGGGTCCAGGGTAGAGCCTTGGGGATACCCATAGTTAGTGGCTATGACAGAGATGAGAAGGAAGAGAATTCCAGGTGTGGAGGAGAGGATAATTGATGAAAATCTATAGAGTTGGGAAGTAGAAGGTCTTACATGAAGAAGCAAGGAGGTCAGTATTACTGAATCAACATCTGTGGAGGAGATTAAAGTATGAAGACTGAAAAGGTAAGAGGAGGCCAAGTTATGAATGGTTGATGAAGATCCATCAAAGGGGATTGAAGAATGTCAAGTCAAAGATAACTTCAAGGTTGTGACCTGAGGTCACCAGAGATGGAGGGCTTCTCCACAGAAATAGAGAAATTTGGAGAAGGGATAAGTTTGGGGATCAGAGGATATAATATATCTATAGCCATCAAGATCCTGATACCTTCTCACCCAAAAGAAACCTTTGCCATCATGATCCCACAGACTTTTCCTGGTGAAAGATCCCTCTACTCCTGCAGCCCTTTCCTCTGGTCCATCGATTCCTCTAGGAACCTCCATTTTAAGGAAGAACCAAGGCCACCCTTATTCCCTGGCCTCTCCTGCTTTAGATTCTCCAGACTTCTTTCTCTACCATGATCCAGAATAGGTACCTTCTCCCCTACCTTTTTTGCTTTTAGGTATTGTCTCCTCCCCTCCTTCCCCGGCCTCCATTAGAATATGAACTCCTTGAAGGCAGGTATTGTCTCTCTTTTTGCTTGTTTGTGTACTCTGTGCTTGGCATGGTGCCTAGAACATAAGAGCTTAATAAAATACTCGCTGTTTTTCAAATATAGGGATGATTCTAATATCAAAAACACATTTATCCATCAGTCATTATGTGTGAGATCCTAGATGTACGTACTGGCAAAGATACTGATGTGAAAGAGAGTTGGTTGTCCCATATAGCAGTCATGATTGTTTTCTCTTCATGATTTCATGGACAAAGAAGCTCCAATTAGGTAGAAGCTGGAAGTTTCTACCTGGTAGGTTTCAGGCAGAAAACATTCCTTATATGGAGCCTTCCATAATAGCCGCAGAGCATGAAAAAGGAAATGACTAGGGATGAGAGCTCAGAGAAAAATCAGTACTTCTCTACAGTACGACAACAACAACAACAACAACAACAAGTTTTTATTTTTGTTTTTTCTCATTCTGCAACAGTTAAGGTTTCATAAGCCTGTTGATGAAAGTCACGATGTGAAGAATCCATTCCAAGAATTCAGAAGAATTTCTGTATGCTCTATTGCCTTCATCTAAACACAGAATCAATACTCAGGCACATGCATAATATTTAAATTCTGCCAAAAAAAATGTTGCTGCAAAAACAGTAATATGTGAAGTTCCACTTCATATTAAAAGGAATCACTTTCAGGTTATATCTTTTCATTATACATGGGAGCCAGAAAAACAGGAAAATAGAAATGCCACCAACTAAACAAACTAAATGCTTTCACAATCAACAAACAACATTTGAGGAGTAAGCAAATCCAGATGGCAGCTTTCTTCAGTTCCCCAGGCCCTACTCTGGGTTTCATATCATTTGGAATTGGGTTTTCTGCAAGATGGAAGGATGTCGATGCTGCCAAAAAACCAACAGGCTTTGCTAAGTAACCCGTAGAATTTTGAGCTTATAAATTCCTTTCCAGATGAATTAAAGACTGTGACTGGCCTAATTGCTGTGCACATCTGGAAAATGGGCATCTGATTTTTTGTATCATTGCTAGTCAAGAAATGGCTGTTTTCTTTGATGAGTTTGAAGAGAAGTGGAAATATTCCCCAAATGCACATCCAAAATGGAGGGAAAAGCAAGTATCTCTATCTATCTATGTATCTGTGGAGAAAGAGAGAGAGAGAGAGAGAGGGCACTTTTCCCCCACCAACCCTTAGAATTCAAGTCTAAATTCCACCTTCTAACTTCCTGTTTTATGTTCTGCTTGGATTTATAAAACAGCTATTCAAAAGCCTTTGATGATTCCCCATTGCTCTCTGACCAAAGCCCTTAGCCTTACATTCAAAGGTCCCTTTAATTAGTTTGATTAAGGGCTAGTGGGCTTGTATAGAATCAAAAAGATGGACTAAGTGTTTAGTCATTTGCTTACTGTGGGATATTTGGAAGATTTCAAATGGCTTTTATATACAGTGGTGGAAATTGGCAAATTCATAGTAAAGAAGGCACTATGGTATAGTTGGGAGAATTGTTTGGTGAGTGGCCTTGACTTTGCCAACTAACTACATAACCTTAGGCGAGTCACTTCACTCAAGTTTCCTAATCTATAAAATGGGAGAATTAATCTAGATGATTTTCCAGCTAAGATTCTATTACTTTTCAAGACTCTTCCTATTGATTTTATTCAAATAAGTCTCCGGGATAAAGTCACTGACACCTCACTCAAATCATGATGGAAACAGTGATACTTAGTAGAGAATAACAATGGCCAACTACAGCTATAGTATTGACCCTAAAGCTCTCAGATAAAATATAGGTTCTTTTGGGTTCATTTTCTATGACTCTAGAGGGTCATGAGGAAGGATGAGGAGTCAGAGATCTTACAGTCATGATAATAGCACATAATAACAGCAATAAAAGACTTAGAAATACAGGGTTGGGGGGCAGAGAGGAAAAGAAATCAACATTTTTTTCCCTGAGACTCAAGAAGTTCCTTAATGATCAAATGAAGGTTTAGTTGTATTTATCATGTCATACTAACTTAGGCAGAAAAAAAGGCTCAGAAATATTTTTGTGTTTGATAAGACATTTATATTTGTCTGGGACTGTAACGATTACAAATCTCCTTTCCATCATCCCTGCTGAGAGGCAATTCTGCATTCCCTTAAATACTTCTGATAAAAAAAGGGAGTACAGTACTTCCTAAGGCAATTCATTTCATCGTTAGACAACTCTGATTTTCTTTTTTTGATATGTGTGCAATATATATCAGATGGTTGGCTGATTGTTGTCCTTCGTTCTGGAAGAGGACCAAAATGACATCACTGTGTTAGAGTTATGTTACAGTGTGTCTGACTAGAGCTCAGAATGCTCTACCACAGGTCAGGCACAAATAGTCCATGTGAATATTTGGGATGGATTCTCTAAATCTACATATATCTCATTTCTTTTGACTTGAATTCTGTTTTGCTCATAGAATACAACACATTCTATGATGAAGGCATACCATGCTGGGTGGTCCTGTGCCAGTGTCTCCCACATCACACAATCACTTCCAAAGTTCTGAAGAGAAATCTTGAGAGTGTCATTGTGTTACTTCTTCTGATCACCATGTGAGCATTTGCTCTATGTGAGTTTTCCATAAGGCAGTCTTTTAGGCAAGCATATTTGGCATTTGAACAATGTGGCCAGCCCATTGTCGTTGTTTTCTCCGCAGTAGAGATATATGTACATGTAACATATGTGTGTGTACACATATATAGTGTATGTATATATAATATGTATGTATATATGTGTGTATGCGTATGATTTATTTTATTTTGTTTTGAAACTGAGTCTACAGTGGCTGTCTACAGGTCCAATCCTACTACTGATTGACATGGACACTTTAACTTGATCTTTCTTTTCATTTCCAACCTCTGTTGGTTCATCCTTCCTCAGGCAGCCTAGTGGACCTCTGCTTTCTAGGTTGTTGAAGGACTTAGCATAGACATCTGATTGACTTTAGCCCTACTTCATCCAAGGTTGATTGGGGGAGATGGTGGTCAGAAGCAATACAGTTTTGAAGAAGGACACAGTGAGAAGAGAGTCAGAAAGATAAACGGGGAAATAGGATGGAGGAATTACACAGTTAGTAATCATAATTGTGAATGAGTTGAACACACCCATAAAAACGAAGAAGATAGCAGCATGGATTAAAAACCAGAATCCTACAATACATTGTTTATGAGGAAAAAAACTTGAAACAAAGGGACCCATATAGAATAAAAGTAAAAGACTAGAGGAGAACCTTATTATGATTTAGTGGATGTAAAAAAAAAAGCAAGGGCAGCCATCATGATCTCAAGCAAAGCAAAAGCAAAAATAGATCTAATTAAAGGAGATGATCAGGGAAGCCCATTTTTGTGAAAAGGCACCATAGAAGTAATGAATATCAGTTCTAAACATATATGTGCCAAACAGTATAGCATCCCAATTCTTAAAGGAGAAGTTAAATGATTTATAGGAGGAAATGGATAGTTTTACTATCTATTTAGTTTTAGACCTCAATTTTCCCCTCTCAGAACTAGATAAACCTAACCAAAAAATAAACAAGAAGTTAAGGAGATGAATAAAATTTTCAAAAAGTTAGTTATGATAAACTTCTAGACAAAACTGAATGGGAATAGAAAGGAATATTCCTTTTTCTCAACAGTATGTGGTATCTACATAAAAACTAAGTGTGTGTTAAGTTATAAAAACCACACAACCAAATTCAGGGAAGCAGAAATATTAAATGCATCCTTTTCAGATCAGAATGCAATAAAAAGCTTTGGAAACATTTATAAAGAATTAATTGGGGGGGGGCAGCTAGGTGGCATAGTGAATAGAGCGCTGGCCCTTGAGTTAGGAGGACCTCAGTTCAAATCCAGCCTCAGACACTTAACACAAAACTAGCTGTGTGACCTTAGGCAAGTCACTTAACCCCAATTGCCCTACCTTCCCCCCTCCAAAAAAGCAAAAAAAAAAAAAAAGAATTAATTAGGAACTAAATAATCTAATCCTAAAAAATAAGTGAGTCAGAGAACAAATAATAGAAACAATCAATTTACTAAAGAAAACAATAAAAATGAGACAACATACCAAAACTTATGGGATGCAGCCAAGCAGTCTTCAGGGGGAAATTTACAACTTTAAATACTTACGTCAATGAAAACAGAGAAAGAGTAGATCAATCAATCAAGTGTGCAACTAAAAAAAAAACTACAAAAAAGAACAAATTCCAAAATTAAAAACTAAATTGAATATCCTGAAAATCAAAGGAGAGATTAATAAAATTGAAAGTAAGAAAACCACTGAACTAATAAAACTAGGAGCTGTTTTTATTAATAAAGCAATAAAATAAAGCAACCATTGGTTGATTTTTTTAAAAAGAAGGAAGAAAACCAAATTACCAGTAACAAAAATGAAAAGGGTAAATTTGTCACCAATGGAGATAAAATTAGCATATTAGTAGTAGGAGCCGCTTTGCCCAATTATATGCCAATAAATCCAACAACATGAAATGGATGAATATATACAAAAATATGAATTGCCTGCTTTAACAGAAGGAGAAATAGAATGCTAAAATAATCTTACCTTAGAAAAAGAAATTAAACAAGCTGTCAATGTGCTCTCTAAGAAAAAAAAGTACCAGAACCAGATGGATTCACAAGTGAATTCTACCAAACACTTAAAAGAAAAATTGCAGCAATACTATATAAACTCTGGAAAGAATAGGCAAAGAAGGAGTCCTACCAAATTCCTTTTTGACACAAATATGGTGCTGATACCTAAAACAGGATGAGTCCAAACAGAGAAAAAAATTTAGACCAATTTCTTGACTGAATATTGATGCAAAAATTTTAAATTAAAATACTAGCAAGAAGATTATAACAATATTCTACAAGGATTACACAGTATGATCTGGTGGAATTTATGCTAGGAATGCAGGGGGATGGGTAGGGAGGAAAGAAGAGAATTAGGAAGCCAAAATTAAAAAAAAAATTAATGTTGACATTTTTACATGTAATTGGAAGAAATAAAGTACATTAAAAAAATACAGCGTTATATTTATTGTATATCTTGGGGTGCAGTAAGTGCTGTGGGCAGGGAAGGGCTGATCTGAACCATTCCCACCCCCCTGGCCTAAATTTGACTTTCCTAGTCCACCCCATTGTACTTGGGCTCAGGCTAAGCAGCAGCTCAAGGTCACAAACCATCACTATTTATTGTTGTGTTTATATATTTCTTACCTATTTAGCATGTATAAAACTGTATTAATTAGAGCTTAATTAACTGGTGTTCTTTGTTCTTTTTACTAAATACTTTTATATAAAAAATTGGCTTTCCTACAGAGCAATGTGTGGCTGCTCTCAAATATTTAGAAATATACAATATTGAACATGATGGTTGGCAGTAGTAAAAATATGACATTTGTTGTAGTAGCAGCAGCAGCAGGAGGAGGAGGAGGAGGAGGAAGAAGAGGAGGACATTTATTGAGCTCATTAAAGATTATAGAATACTTTTCTCACAACAATTTTATGAAGTGGGTAGTGCAAATATAATTATCCCCTTTTTGTATGGAAGAGGAAGCTGAGGCTTAATTTAAAGAGGAGCAATGACTTGTCCAAAGGCATCACCCTTCAAGGAACCCTGTCCACCTGCCCTTAGGAGCCAGCTTTAGCTTTGCAGAAACTACAGACAAAAGGAGCAGACAGAAAACTTCCAGAAAAAGGATCTCCCTCTGGTGTCATTGAGACCAATCTAGTCCAATTCTTAATGAGAAATTCTCTACACCAGACCCTAGGAACGGTCATCCACCTTCAGCCTGGAGATATTGACTGAAAGCAACTTATCTGGGATCTCCCTCACTATGAAAGAGTTCTCTCATTGTTAGGTGGTTTTTCCTTATGTCAAGCCCTATACTCTAGGTGGCTAACACCAGGAAGCCCTGGCCTCTACTGCTGGCTGCCTCTATTACATAAAGCATGAAGAAAGCAAGGGAGAGGATATTCCTGCCCTGGCTCCTGCTCAGGCTCCCACCTGGCCTTGCTGCTGGCCACCCAGCTGCTGAGCTGGATACTTGACCCTTTTTGGGGCATAACCCCAGTGTCCCTCCTTTGGAGGGGAGGTATGGTAGATGGACTGATGGACAAACCCTGGGAGTTGGGAGCAGCTGGATTTCTCCTGGAGACTTGATGTCCTGAAGTAAAAACGTAGATTCCTGACTGAACACTAACTTAGAGACTGTCTTATCTAGTGGACTCATTTTACAGATGAGGAAAATAAAACCCAGAGTGATGCTGTTTCAATGGGAGTTATTAGAGTGAGGGAATTTCAGAGAGCTATAGAGTGAGAGAATTTCAGAGTGATAAGGGACTTTAGCAACCATTTCATCCAACTTATTTTCCAAAAGGAAGACTTACTACAAAATTTGCAAAGCTCCACATATCTCTGCTTGAATATTTCCAGTAAGAAGCAACATATTCCCACTGAAGGCAGTCCATTTCACTCATGGTTAGTCAGTCAGTAGTCAACAAACATTTATTACGTACCTACTATTCGGCATATATGCATACACACATATTATTTTATATATATGTATATACATATATATATACATATATGTTATATAGATATATAAAATGTTCAAAATCATTACAAAGTTACTTTGAAGGGGTAGTCCATAGCAGTTATGAAGATCAGGAAAAGCTTAGTATCAAAGGGGGTACTTGAGCTGAGATTTGAAGGAATCTAGGGACTTTGAAAAGCAGTGAAGAAAAGAGGGCATTCCAGGCATGGGAAACAGTCAGAACAAAGAGGCAGAGATAGGAGATGGGATGTTGTATGTGAAGAGCAAGAAAGTCAGTTTGGTTAAACTAATGAGTAATAAAGATGTTCATCATACTTTAAGATATGTAAAGTTTTCTGCACAACAGCCTTTTAAGTTAGGTAACAAAAATATGAAGATTCTCATATTATACATAGCACAGTTCTACAAGACAAGCATGCCAGTCATAAAGAGCTAAAAAAAATGAGTAGGGACAAGTCCTTATGTGGATATTATGAGAACTGACAGCTGGGGTGGGTGTTGGGGAGGAGAATAAGTTGACAGAAGGTCAAGGATAGAGAGGCAAAGAGGGGGAGGCCAAAAGAATAGCTCTCTGCATTGGGGTTTACCTTGAGTTCAATCCCCTGACTTGACTATTTATCCAACTGGGAAGAAACATTAGAATTCTATGTAACCTAGCCAAAAACTGGCATGTCAAGAGGAAGTTGGAGAAATAATTGGATGTTGCTGCCTATCAGCAGAAAAGCCACAGCATTGAGAGCTGGCAGCAGTGTCCCTAACCTCCTCTTTCTCCTCCCATTAATTTGACTGTGACCCTCTTGGAGGCTGTGAGTGGATCAGCATTTGTGAATTGTGTTCTGTTGCATGAATTTTTTTGCTCATTACCACAGGAGGGGAAGGATGCTTTGGCAATAAACAAGAATATATTTCCTAAAATTTCTGAATTCATGTAGTAGCTATAAGTATGGTTGTGGGTGAGTAGAAGTTTAGGCATAAAACTCCAAGGTAGTATTTAAATGTATTACTGATTTTATTCTTTTAAAAAATTGATTCCATGCCTGTGAATAAAACACTGTATACAATGAATACCAAAGTTTTTCAGGTGGTAAGTATGGTAGACACTATTATGTATAGTGACATGACTGGATCTTAGTGAAATATATCAAATTCAGGGGGTAGGTGGAGTTTTCCTAAGGGATAGGGGATCATAGATAAGCTATCCTGATTGGTTAAAACCACACCAACCACATACCTTTGACTAACATACTGAATGCAATGACCCAGAAAGAGATAGAACTGGGGAAAAGAGGGGTTTTTATTTTGTTTTGTTTTGTTTTCTTCTTTAGCCAATATTGAGAACTTGACTCTTATTTCCTGGAGTTGGATGGAACATCAGGATAAGCATGGCAGTCCTCAGTGATTGGATCTTTTGTGGATTAGGTTAGGCTAGTGGGTAGCAGTGCCACCTAGTGGTAAATACAGACAAGGATAGTGAGATTCAGATGAATGAAATGATTTGTCCAAGATCCAATATGCAGTAAGGAATTCAAATCCAGATGTCTGACTCTACAAACAAGGTCACCATTTTGAATTGCTGTAACAAATCAGCTGTGGAGATGGATGATCTTGCCCAGTTCTCTATCCCATGCCCAGTTAATTGGTCTTCCTGCCTGTGATAGATGATAGGATCATAGATTCAGAGCCAGAAAGAGCCTTAAAGGTTTTTGAGTTCATTCCCCCTATTTTACAGATGGGAAAATTGTGATTTACAGAGGTTATAGGATTTGTTCAGGGTAACAAAACTAGTTTCAGAAGTAAGATTTGAACCCAGATCTTCAAGACTCCAGAACTCCAGTGCTCTCTATACTAAATTATCATCAAGCCCATGGGGGTTGGCAGCCACAGGCCCTAAAAGAAATCATTTTTTCCATACTCTAACAGAAACAATGGAAATGCTTGTCTGGCTGATCCCCTGATTTGCCAGAGCATAAAAAGCATCTGAGAAATTCCGGACTGTAAAACTCATGACCAAAAAGGCTTTGTCTTGGAGACTGCTTGTGTTGGTAGTTTCAGATTATTTTCTCCAAGCTCAGTTCTCCAGGCTGATTTACCTATCCACTAACTCAACTGAAAGAATCTCCAAATAATGTCTTCCCCTCAACCCCCAGAAACTGTTTTGTGTGGAAGATTTTTCAGGCTGCAAATAGGAATTATAACTTTGCTGCTACTTCTAATTAAAACTAGTAAGAGCAGTATAAGCTCAGGAAAGCATCTCAGCAAGGCAGGGCCTTGAATAATGAAACATCTGCCTCTTCCCAGAGCCCGGGACTGGGACAATACAGACAGAACTAATTACCCACAAATTTGTCATGAACAGTAGGCTGAGAAACTGAGGGCACTATATCAAGTCAGATGTGGATTTTTATTTCTATTTCTAAAAACCTTGTCAAAGGATCACAAGAACTAATATATTCTAATGGTTTATGCATATCGATTAGTGGTGCTAAAGTGCTGGAATCCTTTCTGAAGGAGCCAAGATGGTGACTATTCAACAGAACAAAATAGGGAAGAACCACAAATGGTATGGATCAGGTTGGATAGCTTAGATTAGATGTGGCTCAAATCGAAGACTTTAACAAAATAAAAATCTGGGCTATATTCTTAGAATTTAGTTTATTTTTTAAAAGGGCTTATTTATTCACTTATATACTGATTGTTTTGCTACTGATTATTTCCTGTCTAGAATCTAGATGACTGAGAACTACTTTAATAATTTTTTAAATTGGTATTAAGTAATTTCTGCCTGAGCAAAATTTAAATGTAGGAGTGCTCAGGTGATTTTCTAATGGTGCTCAAAGATGAATGGATTTGGATGTTGCTTTTAATCTTGTCTCTGTTACCTTTATTACCTGTGTGATCCTTGGCCAGTCTTATAACCTCCCTGAGGCTTATCTCTAAATAATGAATACCTGCTCTAAATTCTACCAGAATGTTCAAATTTGAGTCAGCAAAAAAAAAAAAATAATAACTCTATTAAACTTGTAACTACTAGTGAAACCTGAGAGTCTATATCTTGGATTTTAAAAATGAGAAAAATTCTTTTTTTTTTTTTAATTTTGTCATATTTTTCATAGAGGAAGAGTGGTAGAGAGACCAGAATTCTGGGCTTAGAGGCAAATAGACCTGGCTTCACAATTTGGGGATTAAAAAAAAAAAAAAAACTGGGGCAGCTAGGTGGCGCAGTGAATAGAGCACCTGCCCTAGAGTCAGGAGGACCTGAATTCAAATCCAATCTCAGACACTTAACACAAAAACTAGCTGTGTGACCTTGGGCAAGTCACTTAACCCCCAATTGCCCTCCAAAAAGCAAACTAAAATAAAATAAAATAAAAAATATATATTAAAAATGTGAAAAAAAACTGATTCACATCCACTCTCAAACTAACAAGATCTTAGATATAGAACTGGAAATGACTTGGAGAGCATCTTTCCCAACCCAATCATTTTGCAGATGAGGAAACTGAGGCTCCGAGATGTAGAGTGACTTGTATCAGATGACCATAGTGGAGCCAAGATTTAATGTTAGGGCCTCAGACTGCAAACCGAGGGCTCTTTCTGCCATATATGTGCAATTCTATGACTATTTTGTTGTCCCATCTCAATGAGATCCTGCACAGTTCACCTGATTTCTGTAATGAATAATTCTCTCAGGTTTACATATGGCTTTCAAATTTCTCTGCTGGTCTAAAGTTCAAAGATCTGCTTCCTTCCCCCCCCCCGCCCGCCCCATATCCTCCATCTTCAGTGGCGTTTCAGTCTGAAGTTGAATCAGAGAAGACTTGTTTACTTTGTTGGTGAACAAAGCTGAGAAAAGAGTAAATGTTGAAAGTGTGGTAGGAAAAAGGAACCCCAGCACTCTTCACAGAAAGCTCAGAATACTTTGGGGAATGTTCATGGTCATATAATAATGAGGCAAGTGCAGTTATTCATTTCTTAGGGCAGGAGAGAGAGCCGTGGAATCTAGGAAGATCTGAGAAGAGAGAGAGGGAGAGAGTTGGGACAGATAACATTTAATGACTTTTTAAAAATTATTTTTGTATTTACTTCTCTTTGTACAATTTGTTTCCCCAGTAGAATACAAGTTCCTTCAGGTCAAGGACTGTTTCCTTTTAAAGTCTTTGTATTTCAAATGTCTAGCACTTGTCTACCACATAGAGAGTGGTAAATAAATGTATGTTGAATTCCATAAACATGGAAAGAGAATTGATGTAGAATGAGATCTGGATTCAAATCCAGACTCAAGCCCTTACTTTTTTTTTCATTTTACATGTATTTATTTTAAAATTTTTTTTATTTACTTATTTACTTTTAGTTTACAAGATTCAGTTCCACAATCACTTGAGTTTCAGATTTTCTCCCCTCCCTCCCCCCCTCCCCCCCCCATGGTGGCGTGCAATCATGTATAGGATCTGCAAATACTTTCACATTGTACAATAGTTTGGTCATATAGAAGGGTTGTAACCAATGAGTGATCACTGAGAAAAGAAAAAAAAAAGCAAAACCAGACATGAAAGAGAACGATAGCGTGTTTTGCTTCAGTACCCATTTAAAC
>JAQQSV010009931.1:0-13386 GCA_028646515.1 Pseudochirops corinnae
AGGTTACAACCCTTCTATATAACCAAACTATTGTACAATGTGAAAGTATATGCAGATCCCATACATGATTGCACGCCAACATGGGGGGGGGGAGGAAGGGAGGGGAGAAAATCTGAAACTCAAGTGCTTGTGGAACTGAATCTAAATTTACTAAAAGTAAATAATTTACTAATTTAGTAAATAATTTACTAAAAGTAAATAAACAAGTCATTCAAAAAAAATAATCAGGGGCATTCTGAAGACTTATCTCGTGGTTATATTTGTCAAAGAATTGTATATTATCTCAACATATGCATGAGAAAGTTTGTATAAATAGTAGAATCCAAATGCAGTATTTGATTCTACAAAGACCTTTTTTTTTTTGGAATTAACAAAAAATGAACAGTGGTATCTTGTATTTGCTCCACCTTTCAGCCCATTTTGTGACTGTAAAGACATAGATTTTTCTAGAAAATAATGATGATAATAACTGCCATTTGTACAGGGCTATATCATTTGCACAGCAATTTACACATTACTTCATTTGAACCTTTAAACAATTCCCTGAGGTAGATACGTTAGGTATTATTATCCCCATTTTAGAGATAACTAATTTATAGCTCAGAGTGGTTAGATGACTTACCTATGTTCACAAATTAGTAAGTAATAGAGGCAGGATTGGATCACAAATTTTCTAACTCTAAGTCTTACACTCTATATCCAAATCTGTAGTTTAAAAAGTTACCTTTGCCCCAGTCATATTTTTCATTAAGGACATCCTGTGTAAGTATGCAGATAATTTTCATAAGAATTTCATAAAGATAAATAAGTATACAGTTCAACAGTTACAGATGTCCTCTACTTTTTGGAGTCAAAATATTGGTTGGGGTGGCTAGGCAGCACAGTGAATAGAGCACCAGCCCTTGAGTCAGAAGGACCTGAGTTCAAATCTTGCCTCACACACTTGACATGCTTACTAGCTGTGTGACCTTGGGCAAGTCACTTAACCCCAATTGCCCTGTCTTCCACAATCCAAAAAGAAAAAAAAAATATTGGTGATTTTTTTTTTTTTCCTTTTGGAGGGAGCATATCTTTTCCTATTGTAAACTGCTGCCTCTGCATTTCCAGAACTCTGTAACCTTCAGCACAGATTTCTTCAACATGTATTTAGTCTGTTCTAAATACTGTTCTTGACTTCAATTTATTAAATACAATTAATATGTCCTCATTTTAGTCCTCGGGAACTAAGGTGTTAACACTCTAAATGCAATAGTTTCAGTATCACCAGTGATAAAAAACTGATAATAGAAATAGTAACAAATCTACTAACTCTATCCATAAATGTTCTTAATTCACACAAGTGCTCTGCTAAAGCCTCAACATGCCATGGAGGTGACCTAAGATTCTCAGCTCTATCTCCACTATAGGCACTGGAGATAAAAGTACAAAAGTAAGATAGTCACTGAACTCAACAAGTTAACATTTTACTAATGGAAGATTTATAGCAAATAAATACAAAATGGTTTCAGTAGACACTAACAATTAGGGAAATGAAAAAGGATCTCTTAAACAAAGTGGCATTTGAGTTGAGTCTTAAAGGAAGCTCGAGGTTTCATGAAAGAAGGTTTTTGTAATAGTCCAGGTGAATGAATGATTAACAGTGTTGTATACAATCTTATTTTTCTGTTCTACTGAAAGTGCTCATTTTGTTTGGGATAAAATTAAGAATAAGAAGATTTAAAACTAAGAAAAAACCCAAGGTTCAAGCTTGAGAAACAAAAAAGATATAAGCTTTTAGACTACTCAGAAATATCATATCTACATGCCACACATAAATTCTTCCATTAAAGTTCACTATACATAGATAGTTGAAAACATTACAAGAAATGGAACTGACTATACTTTAATGGAAAGGAAACAACCACATAGTGCCATGGAAATACTATTAGCTCACTGTCTATATGCAGTCACATCATCGACTACTCAGAGAGACAGAAAAAAAATCAACACTATGTCATAAGAAAGTGACGAGGACACTGCATTTAGTTTCAACAAGAATGGAGAGATCAACTGGTAGAACAGACTAGTTTAACAACACAAAGAAACAATGCCCTGGTACTCAATGAACACAACGATTCCAGATACTGGACTTATTGTTTGACAAAGCTTGCTGGGAAAACTGAAAAACAGTATGAAAGATACTGGGCAGCTAGGTGACACAGTGGAGAGAACACAGGACTAGGAATCAAGAAGATTCATATTCCTGAGTTTAAATCTGGTCTCAGACACTTCCTAGCTGTGTGACCCATGGCAAATCACTTAACCCCGTTTGCCTCAGTTTCTCACCTGTAAAATGAGCTGGAGAAGGAAATGGCAAATCATTCCAGTATCCTTGCCAAGGAAACTCCAAATGGGGTCACAAAGACACAATTGAAAAATGACTAAACACTAAATATAAGCAAAAGAAAAAAAAAGAATATGCTTGTAATCCCAGTGACCAAGAGGCTGAAACTGTTAGATTTCTTGTGCTTGAGAGTACTTAGCTGCAGGAGTGATAAAGTTGACTAGATACCTGCACAAAATGAGCACCAATATGATGTGCTCCCACGTATAAAGGGCCACCAAGCTGCCTAAGTAGGGGAGAAGTGGTCTAGATCAGAAACAGAGCATATCAAATATTCTGTGATGATCAGCAATGGGACCAAGCCTATGTGTAACTGCTACTTTCAGCTTGGGCAACATAAGGAGATCCAGTTTAAAAAAAGTATACATACCTTAACATTAACATTGCTATAGTCCAGTTTTCAGGCTGAACCTAACAGCAACACATCAAACTTCCATTAAAAAGTTCAAATCTGCTTTGTTATGTATATATATATTGTGTGTGTATGTATGTATGTATGTATATATATATATATATATATAAAATGTATATATATAAAACAGATCTCTGGAGTAAAAAATCCATGTTTCACCCAAAACATTAGTGTCTATTTTATCTCTTTTGAAAGTTCGGGTTGTTCTATATAAAAGGTTCCCTTAAAGCAAAGCACAGCTATATCTGGCTTATCGAGAAAGCGGCTTATGCTATTATAAAAGGTTTTCATATTGTGCTTCTAGGAGTGCCTGTGATATATTTTATATTAATATTTGAAACTTGCTAATATTTTTAGTATGGCCTTGAGAAAATGTGGATCTTACTTAGAAACAATGCCAAAAATGGAAACAAAAATATAAAACTGTACATCAGCACCATCTGAAAAACAAACTGTCCTGGAGAACATAATAAAGACTGCAGTGTACATCAAAGAAATTCCCAAGAATTCAATATATTCAGATCTGAGATATTCTTTTCCAGAAGTCCCTATTGCCAGTTATGGTATTGAGTCAAGACAATATCCACAATTATTCAACCAATTATTTCTATTTCTTCATTATATGATTTTTCTTTTACATACATTAAAATACAAACATTAAATCCAAAATTATAATGCTCATTTAGTGGCAAGCAAAATTTCCTATTTATTTTGCAGTCCATATGCAATTCTTTCACTGCCCTTTCAAAGGACTTTCATGGAATCATAATTCCAGAGTGAGAAGGGAACTTGGAGGTCCTCTACAGTGCTTTCCCATCAGTATATCCATTTAGAATACACAGTACAAACAGAGAGCAAGTTAAGTACAGAATTAAACATGAGGAAAAAAGTGAGCTGGATTGCCTTCAGGAAATTGCAGAGCTCTTTAAATGACCCTATGCTTCTTCTGGTAACATCTTTAATGCCGGAATTCTATTGATGTTGCTTTATGACTCTGAATAATTAAAAATGAGTATCACTCAGAGGTAGGTTGTAACATATAATTGATGGGGAACTTTTAAGAAGTTCCTGATGTTGGATGTTTACTGATGGTGGAGATGTACATACATACATATACACACACACTTAATTCACAATATTATATGTGAATAATATATCCATATTAACTGTCATCCAAAATGTCACATGAAAGTGATCTCTACTATGACTTAAATTTTTTTAAAAAGGACAAACTTCCCTCAAATGAAATTTTATAATACATGGGCTTTAAAATAAGTCTTCTATACAAATAAAGGAAAGTTAAGGTAAAACTTATGGCCTAACTATTTGTAATAATGTGTTATCTACAAATACTAAGGAAAGATGGAGGTGGTTTATACTGTTAACTGTCTTTGGGTAAAAAAGCCAAAAAGTGATTGTAATAAATCAACAGGCATTTATTAGAAAGTAACTTTATTGCAAGAACATATTGTTTAAATTCTTTGTAGTTATATCCACAAAACTGAGCACAGTGCCTGGTACATGGCACACACTTAGTAAATAAATACTCGCTGACTGACTAGTACTAGATACTACATTGCATTTTTTTGAGATACAAAGACAAAAATGGAACACTAACTGGAATGTATCAGGAAAAGTTTCATTAACAAGGCTGTACCCCAGTTAAGTTTTAAAAGAAACAAGGGATTCTAAGAGTCAAAGGGGACAAGAAGTGCATTCTAAATATGGAAGACAGCCCTGAGGTTTAGAGTTGGGAGGGAGGGCAAGGATTGCATGTGAGGTATAGCTAAGTCTGGCTGGATCAGAGAGTGAAGGAAGGGAAGTGATACATAACAAGGCCAAAAAGGTGGGGTGGGGCTAAGCTGTGAAGGGTTTTAAAAGTGCAAGGAGTTTATAATATGATCCTAAAGGCTATCAGGAGTTAACTGTAGTTTGTTGAGTAAAGGAGTAAAATGACTGGTGCTTTAGGAAAAGTACATTAGCAGCAAGATATGAGGAAGGTAATTGGAGTAGGGGAAGCTTGAAGCTAGAAGATAAACTGGAAAGTTATTACAATAATCCAGGTGAAGGTGATGAGGTCTTGAACTCGGGCTGTAGCCATGCAAGCAGAGATGAGAATGCATGTGAGAAATGTTGTGGAGTTGGAAATTAAAATATTTGTCAACTAACTAAACATGTAAAATGAAGGTCAGTGAGGAGTGGAGGATAATATTGAATTTGATGACTGCATGGATGATAGTCCCTTCTAGAGATTTGGGGAAATTCAGAAGGGGGATAGATAGATTTTGGAAAAAAATAAGTTCCATCTCAGACATATTGAGTGTGAGACACCTATGAGATTCAAAATGTTCAAGTTTATGATAACAGACTGCACTTCAAGAGAGATACTAGGGCTGAATATATAGCTCTGGGATTCATCTACATAGATATGATAGTTATGCCCAGGAGGGCTGATTAGATTACTAAGTGTTACAACAGAGAAAGAAAAAAAGAAGAAAGCCCAAAGTAGATCTTTGCAGGTGACCCACAGTTGGGAAGAGATGGCACGATACATAGATGATATAGGTGGCATGATATATAGATTTCTTGGAAAACCAAGAAAGGGCAATACTGTCCCAGACTAAAAAAAAAAAAAAAATGCAAAGCACAAAAAGGTGACTACTACCAGAGGAAAATACTTGAGGGACACAAAAGTGGAGTCAAAATATTGCCAAGAGCCAATAATCAACAAAATAATAACAAGTCATCTCCCTAAGAACTGGGAGCAGATATAGAATCTTCTACAAACTGTACATCACAATCACTACACTAGCAGGGGAAATTTCAGCCTGGACTACTGTTGTTTTTGCTTTTTCCTATAAGAGATGGTGTTGGGGGAGACAAAGAGGGTTACAAGGAAGTGATTTTTATGAAAAACAAAAAGTATTAACAAAACATTTCATTTTAAAAAGGGAAAGAAAAGAAGACAAGCTTTTGAGAAAATATGACACTTGGGCTACAATTTAAAAGTAGATGGGGATATGCCTTGACAGATGGGAAAAGGGAAACTGTTCCAATACATGGGCATAAGGAGCAGCCCAGAAGCAAGAAACAGAACACCCTGTACAGCAAAGTAAAAAAAAAAAGAAATCTAACTCATATAGAGCAAGAGATGTGATAAAGCGGAAATCAGTTAACAGAATCATCAGAACAATGACATCAGCATTTAAGTAGTGAATACACACACACACACACACACACACACACATACACGTGTGTGTATGTATGTATATACATGAGCTTGCATTTAACCTAAAATACAATAAAGGGTCTTCAAAAAGGTACAAGAATAGCTGCTTCAACTATCTCCTTTAGTAATAATACACTGAATCAAAAATGTGAGAAGCTAGATAGACTGAGAGGTCTACTAAAAGAAGTAAAAAGCAGCCAAGACAAGAGACAAAACAATGGACTATGTTGGAAGAGGTGAAAGAAAATAATATTGTAGAAAGACGTGGTACCTGGCTATCAAAAACAAACATTATTAATTCAACTCCATTAATTAATAATACAAGAAAATTTACTTTGTTGAGATGATTATGGTGTTCTATAATTATTTTTATTCAAGCACACTCCATCCAAGGATACTTCCAGTCCACTGCTTCAATAAGTAGCAGGAAATCCACTGATTTTCGCTCCCAGAAATGCAAATATGACTATCACTACTATCATCTAGATAAGCAACAGAGTTTGCATAAATTTGATGCATTTCTGGTTGCTTAAAATAAAAAAAAAAATAAGTAATTGGCATGACAAGCCTAGCACTGCTAACATTTTCTCACACCACGAACTAAAAACATTCTTCAGAACTTCTATGCCTTTCCATTTTCCGTTAGCTATGTAACCTAGCATTTTTATCTCCATTACTGGAGTCATTCTTAAAAACAAACAAACAAAAAAATTAAAATACAATACATCTAGTGGTTGTAGGGGAAAGAACATTGGAATGGATTCAGAAGGCCAGGATTCTAAGTCCAGCTCTATCCTTAACTCTAACTGTGTGAGCCTGTACAAGTGTCTGCACCTGCATGGATCCTAGATTCCAACATATTGCTGGATTCTGGCTTCTAATTCATTCTGCTACCTGTTTCTGTTTTATGTGTGAGTTCGCCCCATTCACATTCACAGTTATGAGGATTAACTTTGCATTTCCTGCCATCCTATTTTCTGTTTATCCTTCTCTCTCTCTTTATTTTATTCCTCCTCTAAAGTCTGCTTTGCTTCTCACCACTGACTACCCTCTCTTTTACCATCCCCATCTTTCTCTTATTCCTTTCCACTCCTCTCTTCCCTATTCAGTAAGATAGATTTCTATACCCAATTGGATAGATTTCCATACCCAAATGAATATGTGTATGTGTGTATGTATATATGCATGTATGCACACAAACACACATATTTATATATAATATATGCACATATACATATATATTTTTCTCCCTCTTTGAACCAACTTAGATGAGTGAAATTCAAACACTCCTCTTTCTCATCTATCCATTTTTTTTTTAACATTCTTATACAATCAATTTGCTTCCATGCTCCCTGTCTATGTAGAATACCTCTTACTGCCCTAAAAATGATAAAGTTCTTGGAAGTTATATGTATCACCTTCTCATAAAGAAATGCAAACAGTATAACCTGAGTCCCTTATAATTTCTCTTTCATGTTTTTGATTCTCTTGAATCTTGTATTTCAAAGTCAAATTTTCTATTCAGCTCTAGTCTTTTCATCAGGAATGTTAGAAAGTATTCCATTTCATTAAATATTCATTCCCCTCTCCCCCTTCCTGTGCAAAGGGTTATAATCAGTTTTGTTGGGTAGGGTATTCTGGGTTGTAATTCTAACTTTGGTCTTCCAGAATATCATATTGCAAGTCCTCTGTTCCTTTAATGTAGTAGCTACTAAACCTTATGCGATCTTGACAGCGGTTCCAAGATATTTTGAATGGTTTCTTTCTGTCTGCTTAAAGTATTTTCTCTTTGACCTGGGAGCTCTGGAATTTGGTTATCATCTTGGGATCTCTTTCAGGTGATGGCTGGTGGATATTCTTTCTATTTTACTGTTTGGTTCTAGAATATTGGGGCAATTTTCCTTGATGGCTTCTTTAACTATTATATCTAAGCTTTTTCTTTGCTTGTGGCTTTTAGGGAGTCAAATTATTCTTAAATTCTCTCTCCTGGATCTATTTTCCAGGTCAGTTGTTTTTCTAATGAGATACTTCATATTTTCCTCTATTTTTTTTTCATTCTTTTGACTTTGTTTTATTGTTTCTTGATGTCTCATGGAGTCATCAGCTTCCACTTGGCCAATTCTCATTTTTGAGGAATGATTTTCTTCAGTGTACCTCTTTGTACCTCTTTTTCCATTATGCTAGTTCTGCTTAAGAAGTTATTTTCATCAGTGAACTTTTGTACTTCTTTTTTCACTTGGCCAATTCTATTTTTAAGGCGTCATTTTCTTGAGTATTTTTTGTGCCTCTTTTATGAAACTGCTAAACTTCTTTTCATAACTGTCTTACTATACTCTCATTCAAATTTTTTTTTCTTCTACCATTCATTTGATTTTTAAAATAATTTTTTAGCTCTTCCAGGAATTCTTATTGAGTTTGTGTCCAGCTCACGTTTCTTTTTTCTTCTCAGGTTCTCATTGTAGCAATTTTAACATCATTAACTTCTTCTGAGTTTGAGTCCTGATCTTTACTGTCACCACAGAAGCTTTTTATGGTCATATAGCCTTTTTGTTGCTCATTTTTCAGATTGTTTCTTGACTCTGAACTTTATATTAAAGTTGGGCTCTCTTCCCAGTGGGGGAAAGGGGCACTGCCCAAGCTTCAGGCTTTTTCGGACTGCTGTATTCAGAGTTAGTTCTGAGCATTTGGAAGTTTTTTATGCTTCTAAGATAGTGTGACCTGAGGAGAGGTGTGGTCACTGCTCTCTTGACCTGCAGTCTGGTCCTTACCTAAGAAGGGCCCTTGATTCCTTGGGATTGCAATTGATACTGTTCCTAAGGTTCCCTGCTCCCTTGGTACTGGAAGTGATATTCTTCCTCAGGGCCCCTGTTCCTTCTTGACCAAAAGTGTTTCTGTCTCCACTCCTGAACTGTGACCCAGAGTGGTTCTAAGTAATGGAGCTGACAAATAGCATGCAGCCCTCCATTCAGTGCTGCAATCTCTTTACGACCAATTGTCAGGTCTCCTTACAGTCTCTGACTTGACAGCTCTTGATGCTTCTCTCACCACCAACTAGTCCCACCACCGGTGTTGCATCCATGTGGGCTCCAGAACAGACCTCACCCCTACATCACAGATCTCTCCTTGCAACTTCCTAAGCTATTTTGGGAAGAGTGTTTCACCATGACCTTTTGTTCGCTCTGCCACTCCAGAATTTGATTTGAGATGTTATTTTAAAGTTGTTTGGATGGCAATTGGGACAGCTCAGCTAAGTGCTTCCTCTACTCTGCCATCTTTGCTCTACCCTGACACAAGTATTCTTAAGAGTAAGCTATGAAAAATATGACCCACTTAAATGGCACATCCAAAGGTAAAACAAATCTAAAGATGTTAAATGAGAGAATGTTTTAAGGGAGAACTCCTTTCAAAGGTTTTTAATACATTTGGGAACAAATAACTTTTGCTCCTCTGTAGTACTTATCTCAGCTAGATGCCTAAGCCCCATGACATGGGATATGAAATGTGCCTGGATATCCCCTGTGGACCCTACAGCATGTGACAAGGGAGCTCTCAGTGAGAAGGGCTCCAAATGACTGTTTTTGTGACTGTGGCAAGAAACCAAATTATTTCAGCTGATCCCAAGAGAGTTGGCAAATCCATGCCATTTTAGGTGCTACCAAAAAGGGGAGTTATGAGCCATGAGAGGCAAAGTAGAAAGTATACAGGACTAAGTTTCAGAAGATTTAGCCTCATGACCTCCAGTAAATTAAATGATTTCAAGTAAATCATTTATCCTCTCTAAATCCCTATTTCTCCATCTATAAAATGAAGAACAGACCTGACAACCTTACAGGTTGTGAGGACCAGATCAGCTAGTACACTTAAAAGGATTCTGAACACTGTAGAGTGTTATGCTCTATATAGAAGACACTGTTACGTGGTACAGGCTGTCCCAAAAATCTTAGTGAGTTTTAAGCTTTCACAGTTTACTATTTTAAGTTATTAAAGTAAGTGTGGTTATTATCATATGATGTGATTGTGTTGCTCTTGGTGGTTTTCAGAGAGGGCAAAGAGTAACCACAATCTTTTTGCTTCATTAATGCTGTAAAGATTTTTCCACAAAGTATACAGATAAAGTTCTTAGGTTAGCTAAACTATTTGCTAGTTGAAGAACTATGCTGTTTGTGACACTGCAAACCACCCCACTAAGAATGAATACAAAATCAAATGTAAATAGGACAAACAGCAAATAACAGGATTTTATAGTACATACAACTTTTATGAAGTTTAATAGCCTTTGTTAGCCAAGAAGATGAACTGTATTAAAGAGCACAACATGTGGGAAGATGAATCAAATTTGAATTTTTACTGAAATTCTTATCTATCTCCAGCCTATTTTTTCCATAAATAAGATATCTGTATTTGCCCTCTGTATTATTCCTTTATGATCCCTCTCCAGTCTTTTTTCCTGCAAGTGTAATAAACCATGAAATCTACAATTCTGTGTATTTATGAGTGTGTGTATGCCTGATTGTCAGGAAGGGAAAGCAAAAAAGTTCTCTCCACACAGTGACTATCCTCTATAAATAGTCTTTAACAAAATAAATTGTGATTTCATCTATATTATAGCAACAAAACTCACAGATACTAAAATGGAAAACAGGTAATTATTTTTTAAATTTAAAGCACCCACCCTTCCTTTCATTTAACAAATTCAAACTACAAAAGTATAAGAATGTATGTGCAATCAGTTACAAATACTTTTTTAGATTTTCTTATTTAACTGTTTGGAAGTGGTTTGTATATCTGAGTTTATCTGCTGTGTCAAAATACAACGCATCTATTAAAAAAGCCTATACAAAAGGCAAAAAGATCATGTTTGATTTTCACCCTTCCCATCAAAGTCAAAGATAAGTGTAAAAGATTAGTATTATAATCATCATAAACAAAATACAGTCTAGAAATTAGTTATCATTAATAACAGTAGCAGTAATAACTGACATTTATGTCAGTTTTCAAAGCACTTCACAGACATTAGATTTTTTATTCTTATTAAGTTGTTAAAGACCTGAAGCATTCGAGGTAATTTGGACCTGAATTAAAAGATTTTTTTTTTCTGGAATACTAGACTAGCATACTTCAAATATACTTTTACAGCTATATTAACTTTTCCAAAATATGCTACAATTCAAAGAATTTATTTAATATTTATTTATTTTCAGTTTACAACATTCACTTGCGTAAGATTTTGAGTTTTAAATTTTTTCCTCCTCCTTCCCCTCCCCCACAAAGAATTTTTAAAAGGTAGAAGACTTGGAGGCCAATGAACTTTGCTTACCACTAAGATGAAAATAAATAACAACCATGAATTATCAAATGTTATGGAAAATCAATGTTTCTTACTGTAGTTCTTTGGTACAAGTTCTGGATTCTTGGGAGTTTTCAGCTTATATGACACATCTCCAATATTAACTGTATCACCTAAAAACAAAATAAAGAAGATCAATTGCAGGAAAAGGGGGCTAAAACATGTTCAGTAATGTTTTCACCTACAAAGGGGTCATTCATCTGTCAATGTCTTGCCCCAAAGCCTCAGTACTTGTATGTAGAGAAACTCTGGGGCGAGTTTCCTAATGAAGTTTAAGCTATATCATGAGGCATCAGGGTGCCTGGATTAACTCCAAGTTAAATTAAATGACACTGAAATACAATTAAATAAATAAGTCTCTAAAAAGAAAAAAACATTTTGTATTATTTATGGGACACTACCACATAAATCAGGGCTTGGGAAATTTCTAGCAGCAGGTCACCATGGTGCCTCACAACATCAGCATAATTTTACCCAAAAATTCAAAAGTGTACTTGATAGTTCTCAATATGTCTGTTTTACCTTAGTTAACCACCTTGGCACACATCCTTTTTAGCTACCATGTCTTATGCCTGTCCTGGATCCATCAACACCCAATGTGCCCTTGGGGATCCTACTCTGGCTCTCACCTCACTACTGGCAGTCATTGCCCTATGAGATCACACTATTTTTTGTCTGCTTCATTGAATGCTGAAAAATGGACCTAGAACCAAAATAAATGTATTGAACTCTGCCTGAGAAAGAAGGGCATATTCTGTACAACAGCATTCAACATATTCACATCATTTACATGAAGTACTCTTCACTGTGCCTTTATTTCAGTAGCAGCATTTCAAGTCTTCTATGGCCTTTCATCAGGAAGGAAGAGAAGGGAACAAACATTTATTAAGTGTCTGCTATGTTCAAGGCACCATGCTAAGTGCTTTACACATACTGTCTCATGTCAGAAGCTTTACTGTTTCTCCAACTGTAAAACTGGCATGATAATAATCCATGCTACCAGAAATATATATTGTCAAGAGACTGAACTAAGGCTCACATACAAAAGGAATAGTACAAGAATACCCCAAAAAAGGTTAAGCAAATTACGGCTCATGAATGTTGCAGAATGTTATTATGCCACAAGAAATGAAGAGTAAGAGGCATTCAGGATCACTTCTACAAAATTATAGAGTGAAGTAAATCCCTAAGAACAAGAGACATGATGACCACAACAAAATTTTAAAACGACAATAAAACAAAACAATGACCAATCTTGGCTCTAGAATAGAGATGATGAGATGCACCTTTCCTCAGAAAGTTAAGATATTATGGGTTTGGAATTTTGCATATTTTATAAAACATGATTACTTGCTTTTGTTGAACTGGTTTTTTCTTTGTTACAAAGGAACAAATTGCTCTTGCCTCCTCTCAGAAAAAAATATCTAAAAATTAACCTGAAAATGAGGACAGCATTCTCAGATATTAATTCCCAGGAGTGACCATAGGTTAACATGGCAAGGGTTAACATGGTCCCATCATTAGACAGGACCCTGCAAAAATGAAGCAACTACGTAGAGAATGCCAAGTTTGAGAATTCGGTGTTATTTCCTTCTCAAGTTTCTCAAAAGCACTTTGCTTGGACCTCTTTCCTCCATACTCATCTCACTTACTCTCGTGTCCCTGTACTTGTCCTTGTCTACTACCAATTAGATTTTAAATTCTTTGAAAGCACGGTCTGTGCCCCAGCTATGTGATTTTTAAAATTAAACGTTTTATTAGAAACATAAGCAAGTCACACTTCCAAAACACATATTACTCATGTGACCCTGGGAACATATACTCTACACTAGTAGTATCAGACTGAACTAGAAATAGGTCACTAAAGCATAGGATTCTTGCAGGCCACAAACTGATTTAGAAAACTACGTATTAACATTATCTACATTCTACAGTGTTTTATTTATTTTGTTAATTATTTCCTAGGAATATATGCAAATATAATTGGGAAATATTTTTAAATTTTAAGATAAAAG
>JAQQSV010009932.1:0-13386 GCA_028646515.1 Pseudochirops corinnae
TTTGGTCCCTTAATGTAGAAGCTGCTAGATCCTATGTTATCCTGATTGTGTTTCCACAGTATTCAAATTGTTTCTTCTTTGCAGCTTGTAATATTTTCTCCTTGATCTGGGAGCTCCAGAACCTGGCTATGACATTCCTAGGAGTTTTCTTTTTGGGATCTTTTTCAAGAAGTGATTGGTGAATTCTTTCAAGTTCTATTTTGCCCTATGGTTCTAAAATATCAGGGCAATTTTCCTTGAGAATTTCTTGAAGGATGATTTCTAGGTTCTTTTTTTGATCATGGCTTTCAGGTAGTCCAATAATTTTTAAATTGTCTCTCCTGGATCTATTTTCCAGGTCAGTGGTTTTTTTCAAGGAGATATTTCACATTGCCTTCTATTTTTTCATTTGTTTAGATGTTTAATAGTATCTTGATTTCTTATAAAGTCCTTTGCTTCCATTTGCTGTACTCTAATTCTGAAGGAATTACTCTCTTCAGTGAGCTTTTGAGATTCTTTTTCCATCTCACAAATTCGACTTTTTAAGGAATTCTTCTCCTCATTGGCTTTTTGGGCCTCTTTTGCCATTTGAGTTAGTCTATTTTTTCAGGTGTTATTTTCTTCAGTCAGGTTGTTGACACTCTTCATCATTTTCTTGCATCATTCTCATTTCTCTTCCCAATTTTTCCTCTACTTCTCTTATTTGGTTTTCAAAATTCTTCTTAAGCTCTTCTATGGCTTGTAACCAGGTTACATTTTCCTTGGAAGCTTTTGGTGCGGGAGTTCTGACTGTGTGGTCTTCCTCCCGTTCCATGCTTTGATCCTTTTTGTCCCCAAAAAAGGAATCTAGAGTTGGATTATTGTTCTTGCTTTGCTTCCTTTGCCTGCTCACGTTGCCAGTCAATTACTTGACTTCTGGCCTCAGTAGAACCCTGCTTTCAGAGGGGAGAGCTTTGTCCCAAATCACTGGGATTTTTGCAGCTGCCAGAGGTATTAGGGGGCCACTGTCTCTGTAGTCCCCACCAGTTTTGGCTCACTAGTCACATACCTCAGGACCACCACCCAAGACTACAATCCCAATCCAGGCAGCTTAAGGCAAGAGCACTTAGCCTCTGAATGATTGCTTGGCCCTCCCCTGAGATCTGCAAGCTGGAAGCTCTGAAGCGGCCATGTGGAGGTGGCTACAGGGCTGCCGCTTCCGGCTCTCAGGGAAGATGGCCTGAACCGCTCCTCTCCCCCAAATTTAGCCAAGTTTCACTGACCTTTCATTTTGTCTTTGGCATCTATGGATTGATAATTCTGGAAACCGCCACAGCTGCTGGTGATCCACCCTCCCGAATGCTCCAGCTGAGGCTGGTCCGGGCCGCCCTGAGGCTAAAATCACAGGTTCATGCAGGGCTGGTCTCACCTCCCAGTATGCTGTGATGACCCCTTCCTGGCAGCCTGCCAGGCTGCCTTCAGCGGGAGAGATTTGTTTCTCTGTCACTTCGTGGGTTCTGGAGCTCTAAAAGTTGTTTAGATTCATATTTTATAGATATTTGAGGTGGTTATGAGGGGAACTCCCAGAGTTCTCCTGCTTCTATGCCACCATTTTGACTCCACACCAACAAGCTTTGTTTTACGTTTTCTTTTGCATCACTATCACTACCCACTAACTGTCCCAACCTTCCCCTAACAGATGCCCATTTAAAATAAATAAAGAAATTTGAGAAAAACAAATCAACTCATTGACTATGTCTGAAAATGTCTTTAGAACTCTTACATGACAACTGTAGGTGTTGGCCATAACAGGCTAGGCCAGTTATTTTGTTTCAAGACAAACAGAAATCAGAGTGTGTTCAAATTAATTTTTAAAAAAACCTAAGCCCTCTCTTTTCTTCCCTTTTATTCTTGATTTTTGCATGAACTCATCTGTGGAAGGACACTTGAGTTATTCTGCTCCTATGACACAGGAAACAGCAGGTTGACAAGGGGGTCTGCTTGGCAGGAGTCAATCTAGATCAAGCCAATCCAGACTGGGTGGGGCAAACGTCTTAAACTTTTTCTACAAGGTGTTTAGAAAGTACAAAGTTAATGACTGACAAACCAAGTTGAGGAAATTGGGCCAGGACTGGAATCTGTAAACAAGAGCACCTCTTTGTCAGTTAATAGATTACTTTGGCCCCAACAATTATCTAAAATTGATTCCATTAATCTAAACATTATTAAGTATCTAGACAAACTTTTATTGGTAGTGGATCTACCCTGTGATTTTGTCAGTGTGGGGGATTTCTGGTGTGGAAACTCCTTCATCAAAGCAGAGAATGACTCATTTGTAACTTATAGCCCTAGAGAACTGTCTGGAGCACTGGGAGATGAAAGGTCCTTGACAGTCACACAGCTAGTATATGTTAAAGGCAGGTCTTAAACCCAGATCTTCCTAATTACAAGGCAATCCATACTTCCAGCCACTTCATATCTAGTTCTGCATCTTTGCAATGCCTATCCCTTTGCTTGGAATGGTCTCCTTTCTCATCTCCTCCTCTTAATTTCTCTGGCTTCCTTCAAGACTCAGTTGAGACCCTTCTTTTTGCAAGACGTCTTTCTTGGTCTCCCCAACCATTAGTACCTTCCCCTTGGAGATTCTAACACTTACTCATACACAAACACACACACACACTCACACACTCACACACACTCCTATATATATATATACATATACATATATATATATATATACACACTCACATACATACATACATAGGTATATATGCATGTATATGCATTATGTATGTATATATACATGTATATATACCTATATCTTGTATGTATCTAGTCATTTACATATTGTCTCTCCCATTAGAATGTGAGCTCCTTGAGGGGAAGGACTGTGGTTTTTTGCTTTTCTTTGTATGACCTGAGCTGAGGAAAGTGCTCAGCACATAGTAAGTGCTTAGTCGGTGTTTGTCAACTAACTTCTGTAGCCAGAAAATACAGACTTTAATTATACAATTTGAAACTCTCTCAAGTTATTAACTGGGGATAAGTTAAATTCTTGAAGCAAAAGGACATGTGCCTCCCAGGTTTCTTGGTCCCAGTAGAAGATACTGTTTTATGCTGTTTTGGCAATGGTATTCCAGTCCACTAATGACTGTGACAGAAGCCACAGGCTAATACTTGCTTTTTGACTCTCACTCTAGACCCTTTTAAAAGCCTTCTGAGGGAGGGGTGGTACCAAGAGGGTGGTCTTGACCAGAGGTGGCTGGAACAGACCTCAGGAAAGAGAATCACCAGCAGCTGTGGCAGTTTCCAGAATTATCAATCCACAGATGCCAAAGAGCAAGTAAAAGGTCAGTGTGGAACTTTGCTGGAACTGGGGGGGTGGGGAGGAAGTATACCTCTGCCCGTAGGGTGAGAAGCTGGAGAGGCTTGGTGGATGTACCATGTAGCTGCTTCCAGAGCTCCAGGCCTGCAGATTGTAGAGGGACCAAGCGACCATTCAGAGGGTAATCATTCTTGCTTTAACCTGCTTGGATCTGGATCACCGTCTTGGGTAGTGGTCCTGGGGTGTGTGGCCAGTGAGCCAGAGCTTGTGGGGGCTTCAGAGAGGGCACCCGACTCATAGCTCTGGCAGCTATGAAAACACCAGTGATTTGGGACAAAGCTCTCCTCTCTGGAAGTAGAGTTCTACTGTGGCAAAGAGCTCAAAAGTCAAGTAATTGAGTGGCAACATGAGCAAGCAGAGGAAGCAAAGTAAGCACAGTAATCAAACCTTAGATTCCTTTTTTGGGGACAAAAAGGATTAAAGCATGGAATGGGAGGAAGATGATGTAGTCAGAACACCTGCATCAAAAGCTTCCAAGAAAAATATGAACTGGTTATAGGCCATGGAGAAGTTCAAGAAGGATTTTGAAAAGTAAATAAGAGAAGTGGAGGAAAAACTGGGAGGAGAAATGAGAATGATGCAAGAAAATCATGAAAAGAGAGTCAATAACCTGACAGAAGAAAATAACACTTTAAAAAATAGACTAACTCAAATGGCAAAAGAGGCCCAAAAAGCCAATGAGGAGAATAATTCCAAAAGCCTTCTGAGGCCACTGCTGCTGAATGGATTAGAGGGGGATAGATTACTACAGTGCTATGTAAGTCACTACTGGCTAGCTGATGCAATACCAGTTCCTTTCCAGGCCTGTTCTGGTCACCCTTTTGTTTTCAGCTGTGAGACAAGTCAAACAGTATGAACAGGAAATAGCCCAAGTATAGCTTCCAGTGAGTCAGGCCGACCAAAATTGAGGAAAGAACAGGGAGGGGCAGCCTGGCAGGTATTCATTCTAAAAGCTAAAATAAGGTCTCTGGACAGCAGAGACAGAAAGAGCTTTGACTCAGTGGGAAAGATTAGGCTTAGAAGTTATTTTCATTCTGAATTATTCATTCTAAATTATTCCACTATTTCCAACACAGACCTCACAGGTTTCTTTCTCTTAGCAAACTCCTGCTTTGGGAAAGTTTATTCAATCACAGTCAAACACCCCAAATCTTTCTTAGATCTTTATTTATTTTATGGGAGAGATAATATCCTTGTTTAGGTCTATGTAATGATTCTTTTAAAAATCACTATTAGCCTTCCAGCAGGTTGAATCTGTTTCTTCTACGAGCTCCTGGAGGGGAAGGAATTGGCTCATGCTTCCCTTATTTCCTACAGAACATCTAACTCTGGGCTGGGCACATAGCAGGCCCTTAATAAAAGCTTATCCAAATGAGCCAGCTGTTAAAAATGGAATGGTCCAGCACCCTTTGTTTCTATGGGAATAAAAGCATATAACACTAAAAAGAAAATTCTACACAAGAAAAGCCTCAATAGGGAATATCTGACAAGACCATCTATTCTAGAGTACAAATAAAGACAATAAGAAAACACAAAGGGCTTGGGAAAAATTCTCAATGCTCAAACCCTGTAAATATAAACAATCTATAGCTGGTAAATCTAGTACATGGCAATAACGTATGTGGTGATATTTCATCTTTTTTAAAAATTACTGTCAGTGAAAAACTAAAAACTCTTAGGACCTGGCTCCTCCCATTTGTTCCCATATAAAACAAAATATGAATAGGATACCACACACCCACCCCAGAAGGTTAATCACTTGTCCAACCTTTGGGTACCATTAAATTGAAAGTCTAGTTTTCCACAGAAAACTCTCCTGACCCCTTCAAACTATCAGCTGCAGTAAGCTCCTCCACCTTTGTAAAATTACTAAGCAATAACCATGTTCTAACCACTGTGATGCCTCGTTTATTGTTATCACAATAAAACAACAACTGTACAAATAACTTGCTCATATTATTGCTCATTTTAACTTACAAAATACTTTTGTAGTAAATGTGCTAGAATTTTAAAAAATCTGAAACCAGGGATTTTGTGTGGAAAAATATTTCCATAATATCTTGCCCCTCCTACCCTGCCTTCTTAAAAAGAACATACATAAATCAACCTTTTCATGATTCCTCAGAGTCTCCATTATGATCAATTTTCATAAATGCCATAATACAATACCTTCAGTGGCCACGGCACTGTTCAGGACTATCTATCCTGACATCAAATAGCTCCTCTTGTCTACCTTCTTTTCAAAGTCCATCCACATCCTTTCTCAGCTGTTAGCTCTCATTGCTAATATGCATGTTTATTCTAATTTGATGCCTTACTTTCCCCACAGTTCAAAGGCAATGGCTCCCAAAAGGTTTCTCTTCTAGAGTACAACACATGGACTCTAACAGAGCTTACTTTCCATTCCCCAATGTTCTCTGAGACAGTGTGATTTTAAAGTAGCGTCTGGTCAAGAAGGGAGACAACCATAACAAGAAAAACTAAAGAAAAGAGAACTGATCTTACCTCCATAGTTGAAAAATGACTCTCTCTCTCTCACTCCAACTACTGTTCCTAAAACATCCACTTGTTTTATTGGGTGCCCATTGTAAAAAAATACACCTGCAAAAGAAGTAAACATGAAGCAGGGTGTATATCTCTCATCTATCATGTATGAAATAAATTATGATGTTAATGTATTATTAATGTCATTTCTTCCTATGCTATCAAACAGTTAAATATTCAAGTTCCAGACTTGAAGAGATCATAGAGTCATAGATTCAGAGTTGGAAGGGAGCTCAGAGATCATCCAGTCCTATGACGTCATTTTAGAGAAGAAGACCAGAGGTCCTGACAGGCTACGTGATCTGTTAAATGATTTGTCCAAGATCACACAATAATAAACAGGAAAACTGGGATTTGAACGCAGGTCCTCTGAGTTCAAATATAGTATTCTTCCCACTACCCTACACTGCCCAGTGGCCTACTTGGAATGACAGACACTGAGAAAAAATAAAGCAATTCAGACAAGGATTTTTCCACAAGTATGAGCGCTAGAAATTAAAGAAATTAAAGTTTGGCTGGTTCCTAGAAGACAAATGTTTATGTCACTCTAATGACTTTAATCAACTCATAGAAATAAAAATGTACAATTTTAACATATAAGAGTCCTAAATATCAATATATACTATCCTATTACACAGACATGCAGAGTTTGAGGAAGTATTAAAAAATGGCTTGACAACAAAAAGGAACCAAGGGAACAGCTAGGTCAATCTCTATCTGCCAGTGTTTCTTCTGAATATTAGTCACTGTTTCTCAGAATCCTTCCTCTCTTAGAAAAAATAATATGAATTAAGTCATCCAGGTCAGCCTTCTGGGGCCAAAAGTATACTGCTTCACTCCAGGGCTCGAGTAGTTTTCACATTCCCTGGGACTCAAGAAGGATCCTGAATTAAAAAATTTCCTGGTACAGAGCCTTGATTTTCTCTTTAAAGGAAATGTTTCTAGTTAGTTAAATACCAAATACTACCTTTTACACTAGATCAGAATGCACTGCTGGTCTTAAGCAATTTTTAGTCTTTTAACCCAATGGAAAAAGTTAAGCCTTGGCAACAGATTTGCATCACTCCTGTCTGCCCCCAGCGCCATTCTCCACTCCCCTCAGCCTCGTTCATCTACAACGGATCTTTCCATACGGGTGGCATTTGGTATGATTTAGTTTCTTCCTAAGGAGGCAAGCTATGAAAAATACTGAACTGTTCTGGAAAACAGACGCCTAAGGGGAAAGCTGGCTGTCTGCCCACAGGAAACAAGCAAAAAGTCACACCGTTTCCAACAGTGATCAGGAAAGGTGTGGGGAAATTAAAGAGTGAAAGGCTGTCTAAACGTTACCAGGATGCAGAACGAAACAGTAGAGAAGCATTCGTCAGGCTCCCATGTGCCAAACACCATACCAGGCAGTCCGAGGTAACAAATACTAACAGATAACCCGTCTGTTCAGTGCCAGCCGCGTGCCAGGCACTGTCCTAAGTGCTTTACAATGATCGCACTTGATCCTCACAATAGCCCTGCTATTATTTACCCCATTTTACAGATGAGGAAACTGAGGGAAACAGAGATTGACTTGCCCAGGGTCACACAGCTACGAGATGTTCGAGGCTGGATTTGAACTCAGGGGGCACTGCACCACCCTGTCCCAACACAATCTTTGCTCCCGGGGAGCTTACATTCTACGGAATGCCTAAAGTTGGTCTCCTGCAGGGGTGGGAAACCTGTGGCATTAGAACCTTGGTCTAGGGCAGTGGTTCTCAACCTTCCTAATGCTGCGACCCTTTAATACACTTCCTCATGTTGTGGTGACCGCAACCATAAAATCATCTTCGTTGCTACTTCATAACTGTAATTTTGCTACTGTTGTGAATCCTAATGTAAATATCTGACATGCAGGAAGGATTTTCATTGTTACAAATTGAACATAACCCACAGGTTGAGAACTGCTGGTCTAGTGGATAGAGTATAGGAGTTAAGAATCAAGAAGACGTAGATTCAAATCTCGCCCTCAGACATGTGACCGTGACTGGGCAAATCACTTAAACTTTTCTGAGCCTCAGTTTTATCATCTGTAAGATGGGAACTGTAGTCCTTGTAGTACCTACCTGATGGATATATCATGAGGCATAAATTAGACATATTATGTGAAGTGCTTTGCAGACATTAAAGCATTTATTATAAATAAGTTATTTATAATATTACTATTATCTCACCAAAATGACAAAACTTTACCACCTAGGTTATACCTGCCTAGGAAACCTTCTGAGCTGTAAATATGCTTTCTTTCCTACTTAGGCCCCACATTTTAAAATATGGCAGAACAAACAGGTTGGGAAATAAATGATTTTTTGTGAAACTGTGATATGGCAAGAAATTTTGCTATGGAAGGGAAGTAGTCATTACACCAACATACACTGATCAATTCTGTCTCTAACTACCAATTTATTTGCTGTTAGGCAGACGTGAGGTAGCATGGGGCTAAGCCCAGACTCAGAAGCCCAAGAGCTGGGGCCCAGAGCTAGTTCTAATAATGGATAATTATGCAGGTTGGGACAACCTACTTTCAACCCTTCTGGGCCCATTACCTCATCTATAAAACCTAGACAATACCTAATCACAGGCTCATTGTACAGTGGAAATGTGAGGTATTATCCCATCTAGGATCATTTATACGGAACCAACAGGTTAAGGGGTAAGAGCAAACATTAAGAGAAAGTAAAGGACAAGTACAAAGGAAGCCAAATGGACATTTAGGCAACTAAAAATTTGATCAGAGTAGGCACATGAATAGTTCCTTCCTTACAAAAACAATCCCCTTATGTTGTTTTTTTAAAGGCTCCTAAATAAACAAAAATAAGTTTAACTTGATACTGAGTTGAATAAAAAGTGCCACCGTCATCTTCACAGGCACCAAGGAACCAATGCAACATTTTTGCCAAGTACCCAAGTAGGCACTTTGGAAACATCATGTTGACAATAAGACTAGTGATAACCCCAGCAGCAAGGTAAAGGGCTGGTTGTGCCAAATGTACTCAAAAACTACATACCTGGAGCTTGCTGGGACTCTTTGATGCTCAGTATATCCTTTATATACAATTTTGCAAATGCTAAAAACACAGGATCCAAACCCCATAAAAGGGAAGGGGGTTCCTCTTCATATTCTCTGGACTCCGGCTGCATTTGGAAACTATTATCAATTTCAATTAACCTTGAATGGTCCAGATCGCTGACAATAATGTAACCTGGATGCATAAAACAAAAATAAGAAACTGTGGGATTTTACTTGAGTTGGGAATTTGGCTAACTTAAAGGATTATAAATACAGGGACTAAACATCTCAGAGACTAAGCCCAAGCCCCAATTTACAGATGAGAAAACCGGGGCCCAAAGATTTCAAGTGATTTTACAGGCTCACAGACGGGCAGCTGGAAGGCTCTGCAGAGACCACCTTACCAGCCCCCTCATTTTGTATCAAGATCTTACTGCCTCCTTAAGTAGCTGAGATAATATATGAACCCATATCCCCAGAATCCTCTCTGAGCTGTTAATGTCGAACCTAGTGCAATTTGAAACATTACCAGTAAAGTCATTTCTAAATCACTCATTCCAACATTGCTTAAAAGCTCGAGTGTCCCCCCCCTACCAAGCCTTGTAACCGCGAGCCTTGCTCTTCCAAACCTCTGCACTGGAGATCTTTTAAAGAGGGACTCTCATAGGTAATGAGCTCGCTCTGTCCATCTCCCTCTGCCTGCTCCCCTTCTAAGAACTTCCCTGGCCCAGGAGTGCTGAAAGTAAGCACTCCGAAGGCGCCTGGCACCTCCTCTGGAGTGCTGCACACGGGGCCGCGCCTAAGGCACAGAAACCAGTTTGGTTTGGGCCACAGGGCCTGGGTACCAGGAGGTGACGCCGGCCACAAGCACGTGATCTCGAGGCCCCCACCCCCACCCTCGCCAGCAGCTGGGTGGGGCTCTACCTCCCACGATCTCCCTTACTCTCCCTTCCTTTCACAGAAAAAAGGAAATGAAAAAGAAGTCCCCGCCCTTGTCTCCCGCCTCCTCGCGCACAAGCACCATCGTCCCCGGACGCGTCACTCGAAGGCGGGAACTCAGAAGACCCGGGTCCTTCTAGGCCTGCTCCTGGAGAAGCGCTCCGCCCGACCAGCTCGGACCAGTCCCTCGCGTTTGGCCCCCCCTTCCCGCAAACATTGGCTGCTCTGGGGAAGTCCGGCTCGCGGGCACGGCCAGACACGACCCCCAGGCCTGAAGCCCCGCCCATGTGGGTGTCTCCTTGTGGGCAACCTCCGCCTGCGGCCTTCGGCAATGCGGCTGCTTGCGCGCTCCTGGGTTCCGCCCTGGCCGCTCTCCCCGCCCCCCTCCTTTCTCCTTACTCCCCCGGCAGTCTCTTGGAGGAGCTCTGGTCTTTGGGCCTTTCCGAGACACAGAAACGACCGCTGAAGAAAAACTCCATTACAGAGAAAAGACTCGGGCTGCGGCCTCTTTTAGGTCTTTCTCAGGTGGTGATTGTGCCGCGGGCATCCCATTTTCCTCCTGCTATCCCCCTCTTCGGGTAGAAGAGGAAACATTTCTTTACCTAAGGGCTTTGGAAATGTGCTGTTTTGTTTGTATTGGGTAACGGTCAGGAGCACGTGTACTTCCTTCATCCTGGAAGGCCCCGCGCAGAGTGGGACTGAGGGCAGGTCACTTGAGGCTGTGGTTTGCGAGATGCTGACCTGTGTTGCTAGAAGGGGTGGAAGGCTCAGCCCCGTAAGTCAAAAAGAGTTAGCATCCCTTCCCACCAGTTGGCAATTACAGTAATTGACTGCAGACCAATCTTGTGCAGTGTCCGAAACAGCAGGAGACACCTCTGTTTAAGTATTTCGAGGAGGGGAAAGTGCCTTTCCGAAGAATCACACTGAAAACCATTTAGATTAAAAGTACAGTGGAAACAGGAGACTGGGATGGAAAATGTGTGCAATTAGAATGATGACAATTAATTAAATCCCATACCACTGCATGAACCTAAACGGACTTCTTGGTAGATTCCAGCATTGCCTGCTTTCAGCTCCTCCCAGGGCCCCTGATACGTTGTTTTAGATTTAAGGCTCTTCCTTAGAAGCCTCCAGAAAATGGAGGAAATCACTAGTTGAGCATACTTAGAAGCTTTGGATAATTAATGAATTACTCCCTCAGGAATGGCACTAGAGATAGGAAGTTACCAAGGAAGCCTACCGACAACTCCCCCATACCTTAAATGATCACTCCTAGTTTGCATAAAGGAAACAATTTTCACCTGACTTGAGCAAAAAATTTATTAAGTGTTAAGGGCCAGTGGAAAAGGTACTAGAATGAACTGGTCTGAGGGTAAAGAACATTATGTTGAGAGAGGTGCAAAGTTTAACTTGGAGCCTGGCCTTTTCATGGGACTTGAAATAAATATAGGATGTTTGAACCCTGGTGCAGTTTCATTCTGATTTTAGCATACTACCCGAGGAAGTAAATGTAAGCTGAAGCAAAAAGTTAGACACAATAAAGAATTTCCGATAAGCTTCCAGAGGACAAGGATCTTCATCTTAGCTAAGCTTTTAATTTTCTCTACCTCCTTAGAGTTCAGGAAACTGCTGGATAAATGTTTATTGAATTGAATTTGATATCAAGGATTTTTTTACATTAGAATGATTGATAAAGAAAATTTATAGACTTTGGAGAACTTTTCCAACAAGATAAGTTCTGGGACACCGTTTCCTTTTCCTAGACCTTGTATGGCTCTATGTAGCATCCCTATGTTCTCATGCCTGTTGTAATTTGTGTTACCCAAATAACTCTTCCCTAATCCCTAGACTATATAAACTTCCAAAAACCAGGAAGTGTGGTTTATTGATCTTTGTATGTTCCTCAGGCCCCTAACCCAGAGCTTTACTTAAAGTTTCTGTGTATTTTAATTTGAATAGGTTGTGTGGTACTGCCTGAAGGAAGTTTTAGTCATTTGTCCAAGTATCTATAAATACCTAGGTGATACCAGAAAGTACTTTCAGCCTTGAAATTCTATAGTTCTGTAAAGTAGGATTTGCAAAGCTTATACGCATGTCAGATGACCTAAACTCTTTAATGGCTGCTCAAAATTAGCTGAACATCTTGCTCTGTATTCCAGATGGAATATGGGGAATGATATGAGCAAGGAAGGGACGTGAGATAATGAGTTAATCAGCTAGCTGGAGTGAGGGTTTGTTTTTGTTAGGAAGTCATGGAAAATAAAGCTGGAGAAGTAGTTTGAGGCTAGTTAGTAGGCCTCAAATATCAAGCTAAGAAGAGTAGACTTTATACTGTAAAGCAGTGGGGAGCCACTGGTGGTTACTGAGCAAGGAAACAATGTAAATAATTCAACAAATATTTAATGAGCACTTATTGCATTTAAGGCACTATGCTAGGCACTTTGAGGATATAAATATTCATGTCATGGTCCTTGCCCCTTTAAGAGTTTACAATCTACAGGAAAAATTGGAGGCAGGAAAACCTGTTGGAGGAATTTCTGCAATGGTTCGAGCATAAATCAATTTGATGGGTAGAATTGATAGAAGTGGAAATTAAAAAATGGACATAGGGGCACAAGATAAAGCATTGGGAAGAATCAAAATTTCAAGCTGGGGATAAGGAGAATTAATAGAAATAAGGAACCATCCAGTTTTGAAGGGCATAATAATGATTTTGCTTTTATTCTAGATATAATGGGTGCTTAATCAGTGTTTATTGAATTTAAATGAATAGACATGTTGATTTGGAAATGATTGAGAGACATCCAAGTGACAATGTCTAGTATGCAGGAAGCCAGGGGTACAAATATACAGATTGAGTACATAACAAATTGCACAGAGGAGACAGTATAAGTCATTCCTGTCAACAACTTCAATTAAAAAAATATTTTCATGTCCTAATGACAGTCATTTCCTTTAATATTAAACTAGAGAACTGATAAAAGTAGATTCTTCAAAGGATCCAGTATATTAAGAAAAGATGATAATGTAGAAAACTAACAAGATGTAGAAAAAGCCTTTGACAAAATGCAACTCATTTTGCTAAAATCCTACAAAGTATAGGCATAGAGGAATTTTTAAAGTGGGATAAAAAGCATCCTTCTAAAGCCAAAAGCAAGAATTTTATAAAATAGGAAATACTGCAAGCTTTCCTAGTAAATGCTGGTGAAAAATAAGTTCTTTCCCTATTAATATTCCTCATACTACTTTGCAGCTGTGTAACAGCAAGCACCCTAGCATATCCAGGATGATCTGCTGTTATGCCAAGCAAAGGCAACTTCCAAGGTTTGGATTACCAGCATAGTAAACCCCATTTATTCAGCAAACATTCACAGAACAGAGAAAGTCAAAATACAGTGTAACTTGTTCCTTTAGCAAGTAAGTTCTCAATTCAATCCAGGTACTACTCCACCCCTAGACAGTACATTCATTTAGTCAGTCAAAAGTCTCTTCTCAAATGGAGATTAGTCTCCAACCATAAACA
>JAQQSV010009933.1:0-13386 GCA_028646515.1 Pseudochirops corinnae
ATGAAGGCGGCGAACTTGCTGTTGAGACATTTGATCTGCTCCTTCTCTTCATGCTTCACGCACTGGGCGTTGGGGTCGATCTCCAGGTTGAGGGGGGTCAGGAGGCTCTCGTTGACGGACACGGTGGTGATGCAGGGGGGGCTGGGCCCGCACACTCCCCCAGAGCGATAGCCGAAGCTGCGGCCGCAGGAGCCAGCCCTGTAGCCTCCACAAATGCTGCGGCTGCCAAAGCCAGTCAGTCCCCTGTAGCAGGACACTCCTCGGTAGGGCGCGGCGCTGATGCAGCAGCGGTCACCCAGCCTGGGCACGAAGGCCGAGACACAGCTGAAGTTTCTAGGGCGGAATCCACAGCCCACGGTGCTAATTCCACAAGTCATAGCGAAGGCGGCAGGAGGTGCTTGAGCAGAAGGATGAGAATCCAGCAAATGCTACTGAGATCTGGGCAGTGGTTCTGCCTTTTTATTTGTCAGGGAGAGCTGCATTAAAGGGGACAGCAAAAAGCTGATGATAGGTGCATTTTATGAGCTTGGCATCACTCCTGTCTTCTTAAAAACCAACTTGGCTTGCCTCTCTGGTATGGCTGTGTCAACAATCACTGCTCATGGACCCACAGATCCCATTTCATCTTCAAAGTCTTTATAAGCTTCCCCCCTCCTCAGCCACACTTTCCCTTCTACCCAAGTGCAAAAGGCAAAGGACTTCCTAGCAGCTGGCTCCCTCATTCCCTTCCCCCTTCTTCTCTCTCCCCTCCATCACTAGGATCAGTACCACCTCTTTCCAGAAATAAGACCCATGGCGGGGAAAAAATGGATATTTTTCCTCTTCTTGAGTGGGAAAAAATGGAAACTGTGTTCTAACCTCCTAGGGAGAGAGGCCTAGACTTCTTTGGGAAGAGTGTCCCTCCTTGATCAGGCACTATGCCTAAAAACCAAGTTTATCCTTCTCTGCTAAAACCTTGTTCCACTGGCTCATGTGCAGGTGAACTTGAGTTCTCAAAGACTTTGATGGGGTATAAAGGTGAGGATCTCAAGGATCTTGAGGAACTGATTACTCCTTCTCCCCTTCCTCCAATTGAGGGAAATAGAAGATGAGGAATCATAGATAATAGGATATAGTGATGAAATGAGCCTTAAAGATTGCTTGGTCTAGCCACTCAATTTTTTAGGGGACAAAATGGGGGCCTAGAGGACTTTAATGTGTAAAGGTACATACAGAATTAAGCAGCAGATTTGAACCCAAATATAGGTAGAGATGCTCAGAGTTATTTTCCAGGGCCTCTTGTTTTGCCCTCGATGTCAACTGGTCCTCTGCATCCAATTATCTTTATGGGGCCAGGGGAGGAGCAAGCTTTGATATTCAGACAATGGAAGCATGCCTTGAGGTTTTTGGTTTTTTTTTTTGGTCATCAGAGCTTCTCTGTCTTGAATGCCTGAGCCTATAAATTCCTCCCCAACAAACGTCCTCTGGTTTAAGTCTCTATTGCCTCCTGCACATTTTGAGATACTGCTGAGTTTGCCGGGTTTGCCGGACCAGTCACTGTGACATTACAGTTGTCCTTTGGACTGAAAATACTTCTCCACCATGGATCCTGTTTAGCTACTGGCAGCCATCTGACCTGGTCCCTGGGCTCTGGCTCTCTCTCTTCCCTCTCTTGATGAGAGTTTCCCTAGATGATGGGGGAAGCAAGTGAGAGGCTTAGGACAGAGGATCTCTCCACAATGTTCTGTGGATCCTGAAAGGCCTTAGATGCAAACTTAAAGACATCAGGCAGTGACTTTAAAAGAAACTGGGCAGAAAACCTAAAAGGGATGGAGTCTCCCCAACCCTTCTTCGTTGGTCTCTCCATGCTGACTTGCCAAGTGCTTTGTGTCAGGGTCCTTGGGGCCCAGGGAGTCATCTATAGATCATCTGGAACTTTGGGGAAGCAGTTAGGGAAGCAGAAGCAAGGGGAAGGATATTATAAGTGAGAATGTGGATTCACAGGAATGCCTACTGAATGACTAAGTAGGATTTTGTATCTTCCCCCATATTGGAGAATTATTCTATGGGGGAATGGGTATAGGGTTTTAACTTGCTTGAGTTCCCAGTTCTTTCTGGGATTAATTGGGTTAGTAGAATGCAAATATACCGTACAACTCACAAATGACAAAATCCATGAAAAGAACCTCGATAATGTCCACACACAAACACCCCAAGTGTGGGTAACAGCAAGACGAGCTAGATAACAATTCAAGGCCATATGCCTTATGCCATGGCTACCACTGAGATCTGGCAGGATGAGGCCAGGCCTGGAATGTGGCTCCAGAAGAGTAAGCCTTATTCAAAAACAGAGGACAAGTGGGAGGGGGATGGATTGGGGTGGAGGTTGAGTAGCATTGTAGAAGATTAAAAAAAACCCAACTCTGCTGAGCAAGTTGTAATGGAATACTGTTGTGCTATAAGAAATGAGGAGCAGACGGACTTTGTAATAACCTGGAGAGACTTATGGAAACTGATGCTGAGTGAGAAGAGCAGAATCAGGAGAACTTTGTACACAATCAGAGACACAACGTATGTGTGACGACTGACTCTGATAGGCTGGGCTCCTCTCAGCAATGCAAGGCTATAAGACAACTCCAAAGGACTCATAGCTGAAGGGGAGATCCACATCCAGAGAAAGGACTACAGAGTCTGAAGGCAGACTGATGCAAACTACTTTCTCTCTTTCTTTTTCTCGTTTTGTTTTGACTCCTCTTTCCCATTGTTCATTCCATCAGTTATAATCCTTTACAATCCAACCTGACTAATGTTTAATGTGAAGGTATTTGTAGATCCTGTATTTGACTGCATGCAGTCATGGGGGGAGGGGAGAGAAAATTTGAAACTCAAGGGATTGTGGAACTGAATGTTGTAAACTAAAAGTAAATAAATAAATAAAAATTTAAAAAAACAACCCTATGTTTTTGTTCACAAGCCTGCCAGAGGTAATTTTGATTAACTAAATTATTCTAATTCTAAGCATCTCAGTTTAAGGAGAAGTACAAGAGGGCACAATTTCCCCCACCTTTGAAATGTTTTCAGTTGCCAGACATTTTGGAATAGCGATTTATAGTATTCACAAATAAAGATAAAGTTTTTCAATAAGATATAACATAGTTACAGACTTTAGGGGAAAGTTGACAATAGAATCCATTAAAAACACAGAATAGTCACTTAGAATATCTTTGTGATCTGCTAAACTGGAGTTCCTAATATGTTTCGGGGCCATGGTTACCACTGACAGTCTGGTGAAGCCTACAGACCTCTTCCCTAAATAATTTTTTTAGACTGGGTTTTCCCATCTTTCTCAGGCTATAGATGCAGCCTCTGGTACTCATTGACTTTGCCCACCTCGTTTACGATCTAGGCCAATTCATGCCTCCTTAGGCAGCCAGGTGCCTATCCCCACCCCCATCCACATCTAATTGGTGCCAAACTTTCTGAGGATATTTGGTACCTATTGCAGCTCAGAAACCCTGGGTTAGTTTCAGAAGTAGGTTAGGCTTTGAAAAGGATGTTAAAAAGTATTTCAGACTAGGAAATTTTGAGAACTGATAGTTTGAAAAAGGCAGATAAGAGCTTCTCATTCAAATTAGATAAAAAACTTCAGAAAAAATCACCATTCTAATAAAATTTTGTAATATGTAACCTAAAGAGGGAAGGGGTCTATGTGTGTGAATATGCTTCCACATATACTGTATACTTATGAAAGGAAATATAGGAACCAGAGGAGTGATACATGGTGGAGTATTTTTGGCTGAAAGTTATTAGAGGCAGAAATAGAACAAAAGGCAACTGGGAGATAAATGTCAGGATTTTGTCACAGAGACATGATACAGTGGTGATCAATTATCTGAACATTTGCTGAAGCTTACTCTCTTTCCAAAGCAGAGGAACTGACAATATCTTGATTTGCCTTCACGATCGTTTCATATTAAGAATCAATGAAGGAAATTTCTGATTCTTACCAGCACGCAACAACTGGTTGATATGGTGAAAATGATGAGAACCTTGGGTAGAATTTGCCACTCTGTCTTAGAATTTGTGACAGAGCTTCTGTGCCTAGTTTGACATGAATTCTAGATTTTAGGAGATTAAGATAGTGGATTTCAAAGGGTTCCAATAGATGGGATTGTGTGGCCTAAAATGTTGCTGGGCAGCTCTGACCAAGAGTGATGAGAAGCCCTATGTGAAGACACAAAGAGAAATCTCCAACAAAGAAGAAAGGGCGGGAGGGGGATTGTCTAAGGAGACTAATGTGAGTCTCTAGGTAAGTCACTGATGACTTAGATTTCAAGACATGTACCAAAGACAGGAGCAAGAGCAGGCCATGAACCATGAACTCAAATCACAGTAATAATAATAACAGCTAAAGAGTTTTAACGTATGTGAAGCACTTTACATATATTTTCTCACATAATCCTATAAGAACTTTGGTCGTACAAGAATTATGTCAAAATGCTAAAGCTCAAAATGACCTGAAAACTAAGGAAAACAAAAAGAATATTTTTAAAGTTATGTTGAGAAATGTAGGAAGAGAGATAGAAATATATCCATGTATACTGTATACATATAAACAACATATATGTACACACACATGCATGAACATATGTGTTTAGATCTACATAGCACGTGCATATATCTACATAGTACATGCATACATATATACATACCTAATGTATGGCTTAATAAATGTCTGTTGATGGATGCATTCCCTACCCTCTCTTTTTCTTCCCTCCCCTCCCCTCCCCTGGCTGCATTAGGAGAGACATAGTGTCTCATGATTAGGGAGGTGACGATAGGTAGGGAGAAGGACAGAGGGAGATCAAAAGAACAGGTGGTATCCATGTAGCTTCCTCTGGACAGTGGTCTTCTCTGGATCTGTCTTAGGTCTCAGGCCCAAGGGGTAGTACATAATCATTTTCCCAGGGGAATGTAGCTATTTTCACAAACTGATCTGGGGGAACTTCCCCTTAGCCTGAAGATTCCTTAGCACAACAATCTACACGTTCCTGAAATCCCACCTGGAGGTAGTCCTTCTTGGTCCCTGAATCTGTTTGACTCTTTTCCTTCCCTGATTTTCTGTTCTAAAGCACTTATTATCTGAGTCTCTTCTGCTGCTTGGCCCCATGCCCTGGAAGACACACACACACACACACACACACACACACACACACACACACATTCTCTCTCTCTCTCTCTCTCTCTCTCTCTCTCTCTCTCTCTCTCTCTCTCCCTCTCTCTCCTTCTCTCTCCTCTCTCTCCTTCTCTCCCCCCTCTCTCCTCTCTCTCTCCTCTCTGTCTCTGTCTCTGTCTGTCTGTCTGTCTGTCTGTCTCTCTGTCTCTCTCCCTTCAGCTTTCACACACTCCAAGAAACAAGTGTAGCTGGTGCACAAAAAAAGTATACAAACTCAGGAATCATATATATGGGCCGTAACAGCTGTCTTTAAGTACATGAAAGAGAAGCAAAAGAAATTTGACCTGTTCTGCTTGTCCCCAGAGGGCAGAACTAGAGGAGATAAGCTGAAGACACGGAGGCAGACTGATCTTGATAGGAGGAAACACTTCTTAACACTCAGAGTTGCCTAAAAGTGGTAAGGATTGCCTTAGGGTGTAGGGATCCTCTTAATGCCTGGAGTGCCACAAATAGAGACTTGATGAGAACTTGTTGGATGGTGTTAAGAAGACAGATTCCTATCTAATACATAACCCCAGAGCTCCCTCCTATGATAAAAGAGTCAGATGATCAGAAGTGTGAATTTACTAGTCTATTCCAGTCTATATCTATCCAAATCCTTAAGCCATCCATTATTTCTCTCCATAGCCCTAGGGTGCTTGGCTATTACTTATTCTATTCCCCTTCCCTTATCCCCCACCAAAACAACAAAACCTAACAAACTAGTATGGTGTGGCAGTGCTGTGAAGCAGAAATAGTTAAAGACTAGAGTTCTGAAAATCTGCCCTAGGTCTTTCTCTAGCTGTGTGAACTTGGGCAGGTTATTAAAATTGTAAGTCATTAGACTATAAGCTTCTTGAGGGCAAGGACTGTCTTTTGCCTCTTTTTGTATCTCCAGCGCTAAGCATAGTGCCTGGCATACAGTGGGTATTTAATAAATATTTATTTATTGACTGAGAATGTAATCTCCTTGAGGGAAAAGACTGTTTTTGATTAACATAGTACCTGGCATATAGTGTTTAATAAGTGCTGATTGGTTGATGGATTCAATCAATTGATTTCAGTTGCCTCATCTGTAAAATGAGATGTTTGGACTAGACGAATTCTAAGGTCTCTTTAGGATCAAAGAATCTGCTATTTTTGCTATTGCTTGTCCTTTGTTCTTGAAGAGGATCATGACATCATGGAGGTGATGCCATGACATGCAAGTGAGTTGGATTTAAGTGAGGGAGGATATGCAAAGTCACCAGTCTCATTTTCTCCTTTGGAGCCATCTGGGTCCAGTGGCCAGATACACATCAGGACACATCAGGACACATCATGGCCCCTGTAAGAATTTAGGAATTTCCTGAACACCTTTCTTCCCTCCCCACTCCTGCCCACTGGTTTAGGATTCACCCAGCAAGGTATAATGTGCACGACTCATTAGTCAGTCACATAGGTCCTTCTTAACCAGTGAGGAAGTCTGTTCAATGATTTGGCATTTTTGTGTTTTAATCACTCCTTCCTACTTAATTACTCTGTGAATGTCTTTCCCTTTTACCAAGCTCTCCTCCAATGCTTGGGTTCTCAAAGGCTACGTCTGTAAAATGTGAACTCTGGAGAGTTATCCCCTGCTGGAAAGGTTTTATGTAGGACTTTGGTGGCAGTTCAATTATGCTTTATGAGGACCATAAATATGCAGAGTTTCATTGCCAGTGTGGTGGACGTATGGTGAAGGGTTCTTGGCCACAGCAATTTATTTTTAAATATTATTTAAAAGCAAAATACAAAATGGCCCACGGTCTTATGCAATATCCTTTTGTTTCTTCAGTGATGGTGGCAGTATGATGGATAAGGGGACTGGGGATGAGAAGACTCACAGAGCTTTTAGGTCATCTATTAAACTCTTCCTTAGCTGTTGTTCCTCTAAATGTGAGCTTCTTATCCAATAGTCAGTGAATGGACGTACTACTAGAAGAACCGAATTATATCCATTTCAACATCCTCACCATAAACATCAAAAGCAGGGAATGGAAGGACTCATAAGTACTCCTTGGAGAGGCAAAGGGAAGCAATGGGGTAGTTGGTTTTTATCATGTACCCAAAGGTAAAAAGAAATATCTTTTTGGGGAAGATTTAGTTGCCTGATATTGCAATAATCATGATAAGTATTTGCAAAAAACCACTCGAAAATGATTGCAGTAATGATTTACTGCAAAAAACTTAAGCTATTCTCAGCAATACAATGAACTCAGGCAATTCTGAAGGACTTATGATGAAAGGGGCTGTCTGTCTTCAGAGAAAGAACTGCTAGGTCCTGAATACAGATCTTTTTCTTTATTTTTTTTTTCTTACTTTTTTCCTTTACTTTATTTGTCTTGAGGTTTTTTTCCCTTGTCTGTGTTTTCTTTCACAGTATGACATGGAAATATGTTTTACATGACTACATATGTGCTTGCCTTCTCAATGGAGGGGGAAGGGAGGAAGGGAGAGAATTTGGAACTCAAAATTTGTAAAAAAAAATGTTAAAATTGTTTTTATGTGTAATTAGGAAAATAAAATATTAAATTATATTAAAAATATTTGCAATCTATTAACCAGTATCAGTTGCAGAAGATGAAGGGGAAGAATTCTATGCAGTTGTCAAATTTCTAAAATTAAGTGAACTTTTGAACTAAGTGAAATATCTGATACTTGGTGAGTTCAATGCAAAGGTGGAAACAAATGGGATTGGTGAGAAATACATTGGAAAACAAGTAGTTAGATGGTGCAGTGAGAAGATAGTTGATGGACATAGATTATATACTGATATGATAACTTGGACAGCAAGAAGTTCAAATCAGTCAATACTTAGAGAAATTAATTCAAACTATTCACTGGAAGGCCAGATACTGAAGCTGAACCTAAAATATTTTGGCCACGTACTGACAAGAGAGGACTCATTGGTAAAGACCCTGGTATTTGGAAAGATTGAAGACAAAAGGAAAACGGGATGGCAGAGAATGAGATGGATGCATAGTGCCATGGAAACAACAAACATGCACTTGGACAGAGTTCAAGAGATAGTGGAGGACAGAAGGGCCTGGTGTGCTATGGTCCATTGGGTCGTGAAGAGTCAGATAGACTGAACAACACATTGGAAATTGTCAGGAGGAAGGAATTAGTAGCGAGTCCAGTTTTGTAGACTTCTCAGAAGCCTCTCTCACTCTTATGATGTGAAAAGTTTTTTTTTCTTTTTTGAGAAAACAATGAACATGATGAGATCCAAATAACATCACAAAAAATGAAACTGACTGAATGTTAGTAGAGTTATTATTAATGCAGGAGTCAATCTTGAATGAGCTGTCTATATATAGTCAGCCCATAGGCTTGCTAGAGTAAAGATCAAAATTATTAGAAAGCTAAAAAAAAAAAAGATAGTGACAAAAGAGATATGACATGCAGTCGAAACATCTCAGTCCTGCCCTTTTTAAACAGGTTGTTTATAATTTAAAATAGATAATAGATAGTTGAAATAACAGTACTGATGATAATGATTTTATTGCGTTGAACTGATGTAAATCAACTATTATTCCAATCAATTTAATCTCAAAAGAGGATAAAAAGTACCTTAGCTGTCAAATACTTTGCTTACTTGCCAAATGTAAGTAGATGACAGTTAAAGACAACACCACTTTGGAATATTAACTTGCTTGTAAAATCTTACTAAACAAGAGTCATGGAATAAAACAGAAGGAAATGGAGGACAAATTTAAAGAGAGCTTGGTGAGAGACCCACCTAAGCCCAGCAACCTTGATGGAATTTAAGGTTAATAAATAAGGGAGGACAAAAAATGGGGGGGGGAGGATGGAAATGATATGGAATTTTAAAAAATAACAAATTTTTCTCACTATTGAGAGCAGTAGGTGGATCACACTTGGAGTCTATCAACACAATCCTCAACATGTTTAGAGAGGAGACGGACATGGCACTAAAGAGAATAAGGATAGAGAAAACAGCTGAATTATATGAAGCAACAGAAAAGATCTGTGCTAGAGGCAATGCAATTGAGAGGGCATTAAGGGATCAACTCAAAAGGTATCTGGGAGAGGGAAAACTACATAATGTGTAGAAAAAGCAATCTAGGACCTTTTTGCCCTTTTCTCCTGCCTCCCAGGGCAACCATGAAAGCGTTGACAATTCCCTTCTGTATGCCTGTTTTCTCATATAGATAGCATATGCATGAGAATCATCTCCACACAAAGGGCAGTACAGAAAAGGGAATAGAGAGCCTGTCTTGGAGCCAGGGAGATCTGGATTCAAACTCCGCTTCTGATATAGAGATTGTACAATCCTGGGTGAGTCACTTCTTGGGTCCCCAGAAATTCAATAAGACTATAAGTGGAAGAAGAGGTACTGATCTAGCTGGTCACATGTGAGGAAGCATTTGGGCTCCACTTAGATGCCAAACTCCTCGGCTGCTTCCTGTCAGGTCATGGTTAAGCTCATTAAATTAGATAGATGGATGGATGGATGGATGGATGGATGGATGGATAGAGGGATGGATGGATGGAGGGATAGATAGATAAATAGATAGATAGATAGATAGATGGAGGGAGGGAAGGAGGAAGGGAAGGATGGACGGATGGAAGGATAGATAGATGGACAGACAGATAGACAGTAGATGTGTGTATATATGTATGAATGGATGGAAGGATAGATGGATGGATGGATGGACAGATAGATGGATGGATGGATAGACAGATAAATAGACAGTAGAGAGATAAATAGAAAGATAGATATCAACAGCCCTTGTGATATGACCAGTATTATCAGTACTGATGATGATTGGGAGAAAGGGCCAGTCTAGGGAAAGTGGAAGACACATCTAGCACCCAGATTAAGATGGGAATGGGAGAGATGGTAATGGATGAGAAGAGAAAGGGTAATTATTTTTTCCCTGGGAAAATCACAAAACTTTGGTGTAACGTTGAGTATTCCTTAGTCAGGAGAGAGAGAGACCAACAACATGAAATGAATTAAAAATCCTCCAGACTAGTAGAAAATGAGCCCCTTGAGGGGCTCCTGAATGAGGGGGAAAGGAAATGTCTTCCATCTGTCATCTGCACTCCTTTGTGGATTCCTTGCTAGTATTTACTTCAGATTCTCCCTATTTCTCCTTCTAGTCAAATACTAACAAGGGAGGATTTTTATGAAGTGAAAGACTCCCCTTGACCATTGGCACTCCCTTCTATCCTCCTTCTTACACAGGGAGCATCTACCTCTTTACCTTTATTACATACCTTACAGGAAATGGTATTATCATGCTCCATTCACTCAGTGGGACTCACATACAATGCCTCCTCCCAACATCCCCAGAGTGCCTATTTGCATGGATAATCTTATTTCCTAAGACAGTTGACAGCACTTCTGAATCTCTACAGCAATATTTACCAGTTGATTTGCCCAGTTCTTTATGATGGTATGGCATGGGAAGCCCATAGCTAAAGCTTGACACTATTTGAGTGAGGTTCAGTCCAGAAGGCAGTATCTAATTGTATACTATGTAGGCTTGTCAGCATATCTGGAGTGGCATGGGGGGGGGGGGGGGAGACGGGGACTGTGATGGAGCTGCATAGACTCAGTCTACAATATTCCAGGGAATTTCACTCCTTTCCTTGCCAACCTTCATCAGGAAGCCAGATACAAAGGAAGATTATTTTTATGGGTCCAGGAATACACAACTTTCCATTATAGCCAACTAAAAAGAGACAAAGGATAGTCCATATCTAGGGCTTCCAAATGTTGATTCAACCAGCTTTACAAAAGTGATATCTCCAGGTCAATGGAATTCCACAGCTGGAAGAAACTCCACACTGACCCTATTGAACCATGCCCTTGCCAACAATGAGTTGGTTACTCCAATATTACTCCTGTGAGTCATCAGGTTCTTCTTTAAACTTACGCAGCCTCCCAAGCTTGTTGGTGAAAACATGCCTGTGGGAGAAGCCAGCCCCTTTGGGGAATATAGTGGGGGTAATAATAGGGAAAGTGCAAGGCTCTCTTAGTGCCTGGTTCCATTCTTAGTTAACCTCCTTCCTGACTCATTCTCTTTCTTTATAGTCCTTATCTCAGCAAGCCTTACTTCTCACCCTCAGCCAGTTGTTTTCTATCAGTACTATTCCTTCTACATGAGTTGTTACTAACTCCGTAAACTGCTATTTATTTGCCTTCAGGGCACAATACTTAGGCAATAAAGGTGCATTGATATCTACTCTTTTATATATATATATATATATATATATATATATATATATAAATGTATACACACACACAAATTTTGACCTTATGTTGTTATATAATATCAAGATGCTGATCAATACCTAGTTTCTGCCATACTATTTTCCAGTTTTCCCCAAAGTTTTTGTCAAATAGAGGGTTCTTATTCCAAAAACTGGGATTTGGGGGTTTATCAAACCCTATGTTGCTATGCTTATTTATGTTGTCTTGTGTGTCTAATCTATTCCACTGATCTTCCACTCTATCTCTTAGCCAGTACCAGATAATTTTTATGACTGTAACTTTATAATATAGTTTGAGATTTGGTACAGCTAGACTCTCTTCCTTCGTATTTTTTTCATTCATTCCCTTGATATTCTTGACCTTTTGTTCTTCCAGATGAATTCTGTTCTTATTTTTTCTAGCTCTATCAAATAATTTTGGGTAGTTTGGTTGGTATGGCACTGAATAAGTAAACTAATTTAGGCAGAATTGTTATTGTTACTATATGAGCTGGGCTTACTCATGAGCAATTGATATTTTTCCAATTGTTTAGGTATGACTTTACTTGTATGAAAAGTGTTTTGTAATTGTGTTCATATAGTTCCTGGCTTTGTCTTAGCAGGTAGACTCCCGAATATTCTACATTGTCTACAATTATTTTGGATGGAATTTTTCTTTCTCTTTCTTGCCTCTAGGCCTTAATATATAGAAATATTGCTGATTTATATGGGTTTATTTTATATCCTGCAACTTTGTTAAAGTTGTTAATTATTTAAAGTAGTTTTTTAGTTGATTCTCTAGGACTCTCTAAGGATATAATCACATCATTTGCAAAGAGTGATAGTTTTGTTTCCTTATTAACTATTCTAATTCCTATAATTTCTTTTTCTTTTCTTACTGTTATGACTAACATTTCTAGTATTTGATTGAATAATACAGCAGTTCTCAATGTGTGGGTCGTGACCCCTTTGGGAGTCGAACGACCCTTTCACAGGGGTTGCCCAAGACCATCAGAAAACACATATTTCCGATGGTCTTAGGAACTGAGACACCACTCCTCTATCCCTCTCCAGGCCGGTTTGCCCACATGCAGATATGCCCACATATGAGTATTAAAGGATCACGACATCAGGAAGGTTGAGAACCACTGGAATAATAGGCATAATAATGGGCATCCTTGCTTCATCCCTGATCTTACTGGGAAGGCTTCTAGCTTAGTCCCATTACAGATAATGTTTGCTGATGATTTTAGATTGATGCTACCTATCATTTTAAGGAAAGTTCCATTTATTCCTGTACTCTCTACTATTTTAAATAAGATTGGGTGAGTAATACCACTTCTGGGGCTGTACCCCAAAGAGATCATAGAAGTGGGTGGAAGACCCATATGCACAAAAATATTTATTGCAGCTCTCTTTGTGGTGGCAAAAAACTGGAAATTAAGGGGATGCCAATCAATTGGGGAATGGCCGAACAAGTTGTGGTATATGAATGTAATGGAATTGTATTGTGCTATAAGAAATGGGGAGGAGATGGTCTTCATATTCACCTGGAGAGCCTTATACAAACTGATGCTAAGTGAGAAGAGCAGAACCAGGAAAAATTTGTACACAATCACCAACACATCGTATGTGTGATGACCAACTTTGATAAATTCGACTCTTCTCAGCAATGCATAGTTATAAGACAATTCTACAAGTCTCAGGATGGAAGGGCATATCTACATTCAGAGAAAGATCTAGAAAGAACAGAGTTTAAATGGCGACTGAAGCAATCTACATGCTAGCATTCTTTTTCATGTTTGGTTCTCTTTCTTTTTTCCTATTGTTCACTCCATTGGTTATAACCCTTCTGTACAACCAGACTAATGTCCAATTTGAAAATATTTGCAGATCCAATACTTGATTGCATGCTGCCATGGGGGGGGAGAGGGAGGAGAGAAAATTTG
>JAQQSV010009934.1:0-13386 GCA_028646515.1 Pseudochirops corinnae
TCTCTCCTCCCTTCCCCCCCCCCATGTTGGCGTGCAATCATGTATAGGATCTGCAAATACTTTCACATTGTACAATAGTTTGGTCATATAGAAGGGTTGTAACCAATGAGTGATCTCTGGGAAAAGAAAAAAAAAATAGCAAAACCAGACCAGGAGAAATATTTTAAAAATTATGGGACTACCTGAAAGCCATGATGAAAAAAGAGCCTAGACATCATCTTTCAAGAAATTATGAAACAAAATTGCCTTGATATTCTAGAACCAGAGGGCAAAATAGAAATGGAAAGAATTCACCAATCACCTCTTGAAAAAGATCCCAAAAAGAAAACCCCTAGGACCATTATAGCCAAATTCCAGAGTTCCCAGGTAAAGGAGAAAATATTACAAGCAGGCAGGAACAAACAATTTGAGTATTGTGGAAACAAAATTAGCATAAAACAAGATGTAGCAGCTTCTACATTAGTGATGGAAGGGCTTGGAATATGATATTGTGGAGGTCAAAGGCTCTAGGATTAAAACCAAGAATCACCCACACATCAAAACTGAGTATAATACTTCAGGGGGATATATGGTCATTCAATGAAAAACAGGACTTTCAAGCATTCTTGGTGAATAAAGCCCCACTTAACAGAAAATTTGACTTTCAAATATAAGAAGGAAGAGAAGCATGAAAAGGTAAATGGGAAAAAGAAATCATAAGTAACTTATTAAATTTGAACTATTTATATTTCTACATAGAAAGATTATATTTGTGACTCATGAGACTTTTCTCAGTATGAGGATAGTTGAAGGGATTATATATGTATCTATATATATATACGTACATATATGTATGTATAGGTGGGTATATGTGTGTGTTTATATATATACGCATATGTGTGTGTGTGTGTACATCCATACATAGACAGAGGGAACAGAGTGAGTTGAATATGAATGGATGATATCTAACAAATTAAGAAGTGAGAGAGGAATATTGTGGGATAAGGAGAAATGGGGAGGTAGAATAGGGTAAATTATCTCATATAAAAGAGGTAAGAGAAAACTGTTACAATGGAGGGGAAGAGCAGAAAGGACAACCTTTCTCACATTGGATTTGGCTTAAGGAGGGAATAACATACACAATCAAATGAAAGCATCTTATTCTACAGGAAGGTAAGGGGGAGGGGATCAGAGGGAGGATGATAGAAGGCAGGGCAAATTGGGGGAGAGGTTAGTTAGAAGCACTTTTGAAAAGGGATAGGGACAAAGTAGAAAACAGAATAAATGGGGGCAGGATAGGATGGTGGGAAATGTAGGTAGTCTTTTACAACATGACTGCTATGGAAATGTTTTGCATGGATAACCTATATTGAATTGCTTGTCTTCTCAATGGGTGAGGAGGCTAGTAGGGAGAGAATTTGGACCTCAAAATTTTAAAAACAAATGTTAAAACATTTTCTATTTACATGCAACCAGGAAATAAAATATATAGGCAATGGGGTATAAAAATCCATCTTGCCCTACAAAAAAAATAAGGGTGGAGTGATTGGAGACAGAATATAAGAGAGGGCAGATTCAGTATGCCTGCCATTTTAGGGTGGGGGTAGGGGAGAGAAGGGAATAAAATCTGTAACTCAAACTTTGGGAAATGAATGTTGAAAACTAAATTACATGTTTAATAAAAAAGAACTGATGATCTCTGAAAGCAGATCAAAATTTATTTTTTCCCTTTATTCTTCTTTGCATTTTTTCCCATTTTATCTTTCTCCTTTCTTGATTGTGACTAATATGGAAATATTTTTCCATAATAGCACATGCATAAACTATATCAAACTGCCTACCATTTAGGAAGATGGAAGAGGAAGTCAGGAGGGAGAAAAATTTGGAACTGAAAATCTTGTAAAAACGAAGATACAGATTTTCTTGATAAGTAATTAGGGGGAAATAAAACATCATTAAAAATGAAATTTACTAGCTGCATGACCCTAGGTCTCAGTACACCTCATTGTGCCTTAATTTCCCAATCTGTACAATTATCACAATAATAGCTACTTTGTAAAGATTTTTTCTGACAACGTAATTAACATTCATAAAATATTTTCAAATCATAAGGATTACATAAATGCACTTCTAATCCAAGCAGTGAATTAACAGAAATTATTGTCTCCAGTATCTTGTTGAACTTATCTTAATGCTGCCTATGTTTGCTTCGAATTTCTTGCTGCCATATCAAAAAGTTGACTAATACAGATGTTGTAGTCCAGTCACCTCTTCTTTTTTCTTATAGGGAACCTCTGTCTTGCCATGGAACACCAATCTCATTCCTCTAATTTTGATTTTGTGAATCTAAGTTTAACTTCCCATTTATTACCCTTAAATTTCCTTTTTTTCACCTTTGATCAATGCTATATATCTAGCGATCTTTGGGCTTCATTCAGTGTGTTAGCTTTTTCTTCTCACTTTATAGCAGCTCAAATTTGATGAAGATGTCATTGATGCCTTCATCAGGTGATTGATAAAAAGTTGAATATCACATGACCAAGAAGAGATCTGTGGAGCATTGAACTAGAAATATCCTTCCAAGCTCTCAATGAGTAATTAATTACTAGCTTTTATGCCTGATCACTCAATATGGTACAAATCTACCTAACTCTATTATCTACATCTAGCCCATATTTTTTCATTATGAACAAGAATAACATGAAACTATGCCAAAATATTCCTAAAACCTGGATAACATTCCTGTTCTTTCTCAAAGAAAATGTGAACTCCTAATACTGGGCAATCTTTCTTTAATCTTTTTGATTTTCTGTCTCACTTTCAGCAATAACTGGTCAGAGAATTTTCCTTTTTCTTAAAATATCTTTACATGCTTATAGTAGAAGACAACAATCCAGTTAGTTACCTGAGAATATTGAAACCTATCTCAGATAAAGCAAACTAAGAAATATACACAGGAAGGAAAGTATAGACCAAATTGCCTAATGCATATTGTTGCAAAAGATTTAGGTAAAATATTAGCATGCGGAATACACCAATATATACCAAAGATCATATACTATATACTAAGTGGCACAGTGAGTAAGGCACCAGCCCTGGAGTCAGGAGGACCTGAGTTCAAATCTAGCCTCAGACACTTAACATTTACTAGCTCTGTGACCTTGGGCAAGTCACATAACCCCGACTGCCCTACCCTCTGTTCTCCAAAAAAGCAAAAACAAAAACACTATCAAGCAAAAATAAAATAGTGCTTTCCTTAAAATGATAAGTAGTATCTATCCAAAAACATCATGAAGCATTATTTGTCATGGGAATAAGTTAAAAGTCTTTCCAATAAGATCAGTGATGAAGCAAGAATGCCCATTATTATCACTATTATAGAAATTCTAGTGGAGTGTAGGATGTGTTCAGGGAAGACTAGCACTTCTGGTTCAATGGTTGCCAAGCCCTTTCCAGGGCTGCTTTCCACTGTTGATGTTGATTTCCACTTGCAGGAAAAAGTCATGCCACCATCAGCAGTGCCTATGCACCTACCATGATGAAGCATGATGAAGTCAAAGAAAAAAATTATGAAGACTTGGAGACCCTTATCATCAACGTGCTGAAAGAGGACAAGTTTATAATTCTTGGTGACTTTAATACTAGAATAGACCCAGACTACCAGACTAGGCAGGAAGTCTGAGAGAGGAATGGAGTTGGAAATAGCAGCAAAACAGTCACTTAATACTGAAGACTTGTGCATCTCATGACCTTCTCATTACCAACATATTCTTCCATTTACCTAAATGCAATAAAACTTCATGAATGCACTCTCACAGCCAACATTGGTGTCTAACAGATTATATGATTATAAGGAGAAGAGGCAGATAAGATGTGAGAGTGAAAAAGGCAATATGCTGTGCAGAGTGCTGGAATTATCATAGACTTATCCTTCCCAAGCTCAAAATTCATATTCATCAGAAGTTGTGCTCCCATAGCAAAATGACTACGAGAAGAATTAATGTCAACAAATTAGAACTCTTCTCTGGGTGGGAAGAATTTGTTACTAACTTGGAGGGAAAGTTTAGCCAACACACAGTTGGCAACAGTGGAGCAGTGAAGGAGTGGGAAACTTTCAGAGATTTGGTGTATAACACTGCACTAGCTCATCTGGGTCAGAATACTCACCAACACAAAGACTAATTTGATGAAAATGATAGGGGAATTCAGAAGCTGTTAAATGAAAAAATGAGAACTCCACATTATTTACCATCAGGATAATTAATCCATCTCTAAAGAGCACTCAATTCCATCAAAAGTACTCCTCAAGGAACACAAAGTATAATAGTCCAAATTCTCCACTCATGGGGCACACCAAGTCAACTCAATCAGTCACTTGTTCAATCATCAATCACTAAGTACAATCAATCATGTACTCAATCATTCAATCAATTCAATCATTCAATCATCCTTCATAATTCACTATTCGATCATCAGAAAATACACAATTCTTCTACCCCCTAGGTCACTAGTAAATTACAATTTCTCAGTCAGTACACAATATTCAAGTAAAGTCTTCTTTCAGCTTGACTTGGGGTGGTCTCTCAGATTCCCTGGATCCCCTCACCAAACTGCAACTTGGGTTAAAGGCAGACAGCTCCCAGGTCCTTGTTCAGCTTTCTGTGCAGTTCTTGCTTCACATTGGAGCTCACAGTATCCAGTCCATCTCAAATCTTTCACAGTCTCTGTTCTTTGGAAGACAAGGCTTAAGAAAAGCCACAAACAGATTCATTCAAAGTACCAGTATCACAGTCATGCTTCATCAGTCTTCAAAAGTGCTGACTGGCCCTCAGAAATCCTTAGCAGCTTCAGCTGACCTTGAGACTCAGTGGAAGTTTCAGCTGGTTCCCAGAATCAAAATCACTCCATCCAGCTTTTCAAAATCAAAATTATTCTCTCCAGCCTTGGGAAGGGGTGGGGGGATTTCCTCTTCAGCCTCCTTGGTTCCTCTTCAGACTCCCTGGCAGCAGCAGCTTTTGCCTCCATAGTGCTTGCTCCAAGAAGATCTTTCTCTCCCTCTCTAAATCACTTCACCTAGGTTCCCGAAATCAAATCATTCTCTCCAGTCTGGGACCTTCCTCTTCAGCCTCCTCTTCAGCAGCTGCTTCTGCCTCTATGAAGGTTACTCCAAGAAAATCTGACTCTCCCTCTCTGGGGCTTTTCCTTATATGCAGTACTGCCCCTCCTTGTTCAGTCCCTTCCTGTTACATCAGTAATAGGAGACAGGAGTTCATACCTTCTATTTCTTTAATAGAGGCTTGACTAATTACTAAGTGCTAAGTACCTGTTACCTTTTCCAATACAAAGGGATCTTCAAATTCAAATTATATAACCATCACAAGGATGCACAAATTTAGAGTATCTATGGAATGTTCACTTGGACTATTTGTGCCCAACGTGTGGTAGAGCATTTTGAGCTCATATTAGTCTGAGCAGCCAAAATTAGATACACTGAAATTCAACATTAGCATAGTGATGTCACTTTGGTCCTTTTCGAGAATGAAAGACAACAATCAATCAACCAGAAATGCTAGTTATAGCAATAAGACAAGAAAAAGAAATTGAAGGAATAGGTGGTGAGGAAACAAAACTAATACTCTTTGCATTCAATATGATGATATATTTAGAGAATACCAGAGAATCAGCTAAAAATAGTTAAAATAATTAACAATTTAAGGAAGTGTCAGTATATAAAATAAAGTAGCATTATTCATCAGCATTACATTTCCAAAGAAGGAAGAGATAAAAGGAAAAATTCATTTAAAATAATTGCATACAATAAAAAATTTTTATGACTCTGTGACCAGGACAAACCTGGGAACTAGGTGAATAAAATTGCAAAATGCTTCTCTTTCCTTCTTTTTAGGGTCAAGCGATATTTTAAAAAATGGCCACAATTCTATTTTTCAATGACATGTAAAGATAGTTTTCAACATTCATTTTTATAAGATTTTTAATTTCAAGTTATTTTCCTTCTCCCTCCCCATTCCTTCCCCAAGACAGCCTGCAATTTGATATACAAGAACAGTCATATTAAACATATTTCCACTTAGTCTGTTGTGAAAGAAGAATCAGAAAAAAAGGAGGGTGGGGGAACCATGAGAAAGAAAAAAAAAACCTATAACAAAACAAAACAAAAAAAGAGAAAATAGTATGCTTCCATCTTCCTTTTAGACTCCATATTTTTTTTGTTTGTTTTTTATGGATGTGGATAGCCATTTCAATCATGAGTCTTTTGAAATTGTCTTAGATCTTTGTATTGCTGAGAAGAGTTAAGTTTATCAAAGTTAGTTATCTGACAATGCTGCTATTACTATGTATAATATTCTTTTGCTTCTCATTTCACTCAACATCAGTTCATGTAAGTCTTTCCAGATTTTACTGAAATTTGCTTGCTTGTCATTTCTTTTAGAAAAATAGTATCCCATTACATTCATATACCATGACTTGTTCAGCCATTCCCCCATTAATGGGCAACCCTTCAATGTCCAAGTATTTGCCACCATATAAAAGAGCTGCTATAAATATATTTGTACATGTGGGCCCTCTACTATTTTTTATGAACACTTTGGGATAAAAACCTAGTAGTGGTATTTCTGGATCAAAGTGTATGCACAGTTTTGTAGCCCTTTGGACATGATTCCAAATTGCTCTCTATAATGGCTGGATCAGTTCACAACTCCACTAACAATGAATTAGTGTTCCAATTTTCTCACATCTTCTCCATCATGTATCATTTTCCTTTTCTGTCATATTATCCAGTCTGATAGATGTGAGGTCATACCTCAGAGTTGTTTCGATTTGCATTTCTGTAATCAATAGTGATTTAAAGCATTTTACCATATGACTATAGATACCTTTAATTTCTTCATTTGAAAACTCCCTATACATATCCTTAGACTACTTACCAGTTGAGGGATGGCTTGTATTCTTATAAATTTTACTCACTTCTCTATATATTTTAGAAAAGATGCCTTTTTCAGAGACCCTGGAAGTAAGAATTACTTCCCACATATCTGCTTTCCTAATACTCATTGCATTAGCTTTGTTTATGCAAAAAACTTTTTAATTTAATGTAATAAAAATTACCTATTTTTCAATTTATAATGTTCTGTATATCTTGTTTGGTCACAAATTGTTCCCTTCTCCATACATCTGACAGGTAAACTATTAATTGCTCTCCTGATTTGCTTATGATATCACTCTTTTTGTGTAAACCATGTTGTCATTTTGACCTTTTCTTGGTATATGGCATAAGATATTGGTCTTTGCCTAACTTCTCTCATACTGTTTTCCAGTTTTCCAGCACTTTTTGTCAGATAGTTTTAATCACAGAAGCTGGTGTCTTTGGGTTTATCAAACCATAGATTACTTTAGTCATTGATTACTGTGTCTTGTGTGCCTAACCCATTCCACTGAATCATTATTCTATTTCTTAGCCAGTACTGAATAGTTTTGATAAAAGGTATGGTATCACTAAGCCACCTTCCCTTGCATTTCTTTTCAGTAATTTCCTTGATATTTTGAATGTTTCATTCTTCCATAAGAATTTTGTTATGAATTTTTCTAGCTATATGAAATGATTTTTTGGTTACATGATTTTTATTATATGATCTTTTTGTTATATTAACTCAGCCTATCTATGTAGATCAGATATGTTTCCAATTATTTAGTTTATGCTTTATTTGTGTGAAAGTGTTTTGTATTTGTTTTCCTAGAGTTCTTGGGTTTGTCTTGACAGACAGAGTCTCAAATGTTTTATATTGTTTACGGGTACTTTAAATGGAATTTCTCTTGCTATATCTTGCTGCTGGGCTTTGTTAGTAATGCAAAGAAATGGTGATGATTTTTTGTGGGTTTATTTTATATCCTGCAAATTTGCTAAAGTTGATTGTCATTTCAAGTAGATTTTTAGTTGATTTTTTTAGAGTTCTCTGAGCATATGATATCATCTGCAGAGTGATAGCTTTATTTCTTTGACTATTCTCATTCCTTAAATTTCTTTTTCTTCTCTTGTTGCTAAAGCTAACATTTCCGGTACAATTTTGAATAACAGTGATGATAAAGGACATTCTTATTTCACACTGGATCTTATTGGGAATGCTTCTAACATCCTCATCACATATAATGCTCCATTTGTGGTGAATTCACCCCTTTCATTTTTGGTGCTAGCAATTTGGTTTATTATTTCCTTTTTTAAATCAAATGAAAAAACATTTATTTTATTATTTTTTTCATAAAATTAGCTCATAGTGTTACTTATTAATTCAATATTTTTGTTAACTTTGATTTTATTAATCTATCTTTTGATTTTCAGAATTTCTAATTTCATACTTTATTTGAGATTTTTTTATTTGTTCCTTTTTCTAACATTTATTTGCATGTTCAATTCACTGGTCTCCTCCTTCTCTATTTTATTCATATAAGCAGTTAGAGATAATCAATTTCCCCTAAGAACTGCTTAGACTGTATACCATAAGTCAGTGATTTTCAACTTGTGTGTTATGTTCAATTTGTAACAATGAAAATACATTCTACTTATCAATTTTTTTTACATTACAATTCATAACAGCAAAATTACAGTTATGAAGTAGCAACAAAAATGATTTTATGGTTGGGGGTCACCAAAACATGAGGAGCTGTATTAAAGGGTCACGGCATTAGGAAGGTTGAGAATCACTGCCATAAGTTTTGACGTATTGTCTCATTATTGTCATCCTCTTAGATGAAGTTATTGAAAATTTCTGTGATTTTTTGACTGACCCCCTCCTTTTAAAATGTTAGATTATTTACTTTCCAATTAAATTGTAGTCTTTCTTTCCATGACTTTTTATTACATGTAATTTTTATTGCATTATGATCTGAAAATGATGCATTTACTATCTCTGCCTTTCTGTATTGGATTGTGAGGTTTTTATGCCCTCATATGTTCTCAATTTTTATGTAGGTGCCATATACTACTGATAATAAAGGTATATTTCTTTTTATCCTTATTGAACTTTCTCCATGAGTCTACATATCTCACTTTTAAAAAATCCTATTCATGTCAGTAATTTTTTTCTAGTTTATTTTGTGGATAGATTTATCTAATTCTGAGTGGTAGAGGTTGAGGTCTCCCTCTAGTATAGTTTTGGGTCTTTTTCTTCCTGTAACTTTTAATTTCTCCTTTAATAATTTGGATGTTTTGCCACTTTGCTCATATATTTGGTATTGATATTACTTCATTGTCTGTGGTACCTATTAGCGGCATGTAGTTTCCTTCCTTATCTCTTTCAATTAATCCTATTTTTGCTTTTGTTTTGTCTACAATCAGGATTGCCACCCCTGCTTCCTCTTCTTCTTTTTTTTTACCTTTAGCTGAACCATAAAAGATTCTGCTCCAGACCCTTACCTTTATTTTATGTGTCTCTCTATTCTTCAAATGTGTTTCTTGTAAACAACATATGGTAGGATGTGGTTTTAATCCACTCTGCTACCCACTTCCATTTCATGGGAGAGTTCTTCCCATCCACATTCACAGTTATGATTGCTGTGGTTTTTCTCTCCATCCTATTTGCCCCATTTTATACTTTTCTCACTCTTTTTACCCTTTCTCTGTTTATTGATGTTTTGCTTTTGGCCTCTGCCTCCCTCTGTCTGTCCTCCAATCTCTCCATTCCCTCCCTTTTCTTTCCTCTTTCTCCTTCTCCTTCTCTATAGAATAACATAGCTTTCTAGAACAAACTGAATGTGTACATTATTATCTCTTTGAGCCAAATCTGATGAGGGCGAGATTCAAACAATACTTGCCTCCTTCCCTTATTTCTCTCGCCTTTAATAGGCCTTTGTGCCTCTTCATGTGATGCAATTTACCCTAATCTATTTTCACCTTTTTTCTTCTCCCAGTATAATCCTTTTTTTACTCCTTAATTAATTAATTGTTTTATCATCATATCAATGTCACATCCTTTCTAAATGCCATAATGAATATACAGTTCTTAATAGTTACTAATTTCACCTTCCTTTATAGGGATTAAATCAGTTTAACCTTATTGGATAACATGTTTGTTTGTTTACTTTATTATGCTTCTCTTCAGTATTATATTTGAAGATCAAATTTTCTTTTCAGCTATATTTGTTTTTTTCATCAAGAATGAATAAGAGTTCTCTATTTCATTGAAAATCCATCTTTTCCCCTGAAATACTATGCTCAATTTTGCTGGGTCAGATCTAAACAGTTGGAGAAATATTAATTGTTCATGTTGGCTAAGTCAATATAATAATTTAAAATCTCTAATTTACCCAAATTAATGTACTTATTCTATGTCACACCAATCAAAATACCAAATATGGAGCTAGGGAAAATAACAATAAAATTCATCTGGAAGAACAAAAAATCAATAATATCAAGGCAATCAATGAGGAAAAATAAGAAAAGTGGTGGCTTAGCAGTACCATATCTCAAAATGTATTACAAATGACCAAAATGGTAATTATCAGAACAATCAGGTAGTAGCTAAGCACTAGAGTGATGAATCAGTGGAACAGATTAGGTACATAACATACAATAGGAAATAGCCATAGAAATCTTATGTTTGATAAATACAAAGATCTTAACTTTGGGGATAAGAACTATGGAAAAAATCTTTATAGGAAAAATTTAAAGTAGTTTGGCAGATAATAAATATAGACCAACATTCATACCATATGCTGAGATAAAATCAAAATTGGTTCATAATTTTGACATAAAAGGTAATACCATTAGCAAATTAGGAATGCATGGAGCAATTTACCTGTCAGAAATATGGGTAAGGGAAGAATTAATGCCCAAACAAGAGATAGAGAGCGTTATGTGATATAAAATGAATTTCAATTACATCAAATTAAAAAAGGTTTTGCAAAAGCAAAAACAATCCAGCAAAGATTAAAAGTGAAATGGGAACCTGGGGGGGGAAAAATTACAGTAAGTCTTTTATAAAATTCTCTTTACTGGAATATATAGAGAGCTGATGCAATTTTATAAAAAATATGAGTCATTTCCCAAATAATAAATAAACAAAAGATATGAACAGTAGTTTTCAGTGTAAGAAATCAAAGCTTTTTATGGGAAAAAGATGAAGAAAAGTTCTAAATCTCTACAGATTAGAGAAATACAAATAAAAAAATGAAAAAGTATGAGATTCCACCTCTCACCTATAAGATCTAATAATTTCATAAAAAATTAAAGTGATAAATATTGGTGGACCTGTGGAAAAATACTAATGCATTGTTGATGTAGTGTAAACTTAAATCACTCTGAAAATCAGTTTGTAACTAGGCCCAAACAGCTATAAAGCTGTGGATACATTTGACCCAGCGAAACCATTGCTAGGGCTGTATCCTAAAGAAATCAAAGAAAAAAAAAGGACTTATATGTATAAATATATTTATAGCAGCTTTTTTTGGTGGCAAAGACTTGGAATTTGAAAGGATACCCATCAAAAGAGAAATTACTATATTGTGATATATGATTATGATGGAATACTTCTGTGCTATGAGATCATGGCCAGAATTATTTGAAGGAGAAAAAAAGTGGGAAGATTTACATGAAGTGATGAAAAACAAAATGAGCAGAACCAGTGGAATATTGGATGCAATATCTGCAGTGTTGTATGATAATCAACAATAAATGCTTTAGCTATTCTCTGAAATACAATAATCCAAAACAATTCCAATTTATGATGAAAAATGCTAATCACCTCCAGTGTATACACATACAACCTTTAATTTTAACCTTCACTTTTCCTTTTTCTTTCTTTCTTTTTTCTTTCTTTCTTTCTTTCTTTCTTTCTTTCTTTCTTTCTTTCTTTCTTTCTTTCTTTCTCTTCATTTTGGTTTCCAATATACATAGTAGGGAAGTCTTTTTGATCACTGTACTTTTAAAATCCATGTCAAAATGTTTCTCTTTTCAATGGTGGGTGAACAGAGGGGTGGGAAAGAATTTTGGAACTTTTTTAAAAAGAATCTTCATTATTTTACATATAATTGAGAAAAATAAAAATAAATAAATAAAAGTAATGAAATTGGTCAGCTCCAACATACTCAAGAAGGCCACAAGAATAGTCCTTTGCATGTATCATATACAGGAATAAAAGGCTGGAATTGCTGCTAGAAATTTGGCTTTACTTTTATAGGGAAATTACTGATGAAGAAATTCCTCTCCTAATATCAATGGGCACCTTTTCTGTAACAATTGCCTGTAACTGTGAGTTTAAATGACTTGTCCAGGATCACAAAACCAGAGGCAAGAGTTCAATCTGGATTTTCCTGACCTCTTGGCCAGTTCTCTATCCATTATGCTATAAGTTATTTGTGACTCTATGGCTTTATGGAACTCCCAATGTGAAATCATCTTATTTTTTTTGGAAACCTGAAGTTTGATAATTAATAAAAAATTATTTCTAATGGGAGAGAGACAGAGAGACAGACAGAGAGACAGAGACAGAGAGAGAGACAGAGAGAAAGACAGAGAGAGAGAGAGAGAGAGAGAGAGAGAGAGAGAGAGAGAGAGAGAGAGAAAGAGAGAATACAAAGACAGGAATGTGTGAACATAGAATAAATAGTTAGGAAGCAGGTCTCAGAGCTAGGAAGGACTGGGATGAGGTCTCATGTCTAACATTTATTAACTATGAAACTCTTGGTAATCACATAATCACCTAGTGCTCTTTCCAAGTTTCAAGGATTTCTTTATATGGGAATCTATAGAATCACAGTAGGCCCCTATTACCTTGAGTAACAGATAGAAACTTCTATCTCTGGCTTTCAAAACTCTTTGTAACCTACTTCTTACCACTCCAATCTTCTTATAGTATGCTTCCATTCAGAGTCTTAGCTAAAGACCTGCATTTTTTCAGTAGGCCTTTTCTGATACCCCTAATGAAAGTGCTTTACCTCTGAAGCAAACTCCAATTTACCCTGTATATAATCTTGTTTGCACATAGTTGTTTGCATGCAACCTCCCCTATTAGATTTTTTAAAATTAGTTGCCTGAGCACAAGATTTTTTTTTCTTTTTACCTTTCTTTCTTTGCCCAACACTTAACATAGTATCTGGCACATATCTAACACATTTTTTTTTGTTATTAACGTCTGTTTTTTAGTTTACATCATTCGTTACCACCAGATTTTGAGTGACAAATTTTCTCACCATCTCCCCCCTAACCCCCAACCCAAAACAGTGATCCCACTGTATATCCCCTTCCCCAATCTGCTCTCTCCTATATCCTCCCCCATTACCCCTCTGACTTTCTAGTAGGGCAAGATAGATCTCCCTACCCCAGTGCCTGTATATCTTTTTATCTAGTTACATGTAAATAATGATGATGATGATGATGATGATGATGATGATGAT
>JAQQSV010009935.1:0-13385 GCA_028646515.1 Pseudochirops corinnae
CACACAACTCTTCTCAAAGTGAGCCCCAAACCAAAACCTCACATCAGGGCGTATATATAGCCTTCTCCTGGCTCGGAGAATGTCACAGCCCTCTGGACCCACTGCCCAATCACAAAGCTACAAGGCACGGGCATTCCTGGAAAACAAGCCTGGCGCCACAGGCTCCACGTGACCACATTCAGCCTATTAAGGAACAGAGTATACTTTCAAATATCCAAGGGTCCTCAGAGTCATGTAGCCACTTTAGCAAAGGGCCTAGGGGCAGGGAAGATCTTCAGATTCCCATAACAGGGTAAGGTGGGGGTTGGGGGAGAAGTAGTGTTCCTATACAGCTAGGTCAAGGGAATACTTTAGTTGAATTGTACCCAGATGTCAGCAAGGGACATAGGAATTTCTCGTATTGCTGTTATAGAAAAATAGAGAGAAGTGTTCTGGATCACAGTAGAGTTAGAATTTGGAGCTGGTTGAATGACAAAATCTAAAGAGTAATGACAAATGAGATCAGTGATAGCTTGGAAGGAGATCTCATGAGGAGTATCAGAGGGATGTGTCTTTCATTCTGTTTACTATTTTATCAATGACTTAGAGGAAGACATAAATGTGATGCTTACTATATCTAGGAAAGATTATTAACACTTTGGATAAATGATAGTCAGGATCCTAAAAGCTCTCAATAATTTGCCAATTTGATAAGAAAAAATATTAATTTATATACCTCGTTTAAAAAATAATAACTGCACAAAAACAGCAAAAAGGACACACAACTAACCAACAGTTCCTGGGGAGGAGGTGAAAGAAATGGCAGAAAGAGAGACTTTAGTTGATTAGAAAAACAATATGAATTAAAAATATGATATGGTAACCAAAAGGAAAAAAAAAACCTACTGTGGTCTTACGCCAAATGAACAGGGACACAGCATCTGGAATGAGACATGACCCCCACATCTAAATTATTTGTTGCAGTTCCATATACTGCATTTTAAAGATATGAATAAATTGGAATACATCAATAACAGAGCAACCAAGATGTTCAGGGGACAGGAAAGATAGGAGATGGGTGGACAAGGAAACAAAATCGTGCTCTTTGAGCATTGAAGAAACCTGGCTCATGTGCAAAGGAGTTAGCTTTTTCTGTTTAACCCCAGAGGAAGTAGGAAGAATGGGTAGAAGCTTCCAAGAGAGAGGTTTCAGCTCAATGTAAGTAAAAAAGAACTTCCAAATAATTTTTAGAGTTGTCTAGGAATGGAAAAGACAGCTTTAGGAGACACAGATTCCTTTCAGAGGTGTTTCAGAGGTTGTTACGAGGCTCAACTGAAATAATGAATGTAAAACACTTCGCAGCCCTTTGCTATACAAAATTATGATGATGATTAATTATTACTAGTTATTAGGTCTTCAGTCTTCTGAAGACTTCATTCTCTGAGCCTTCTATTGCACTGCTACAGAACTCAAGCAATGTTTCTAGAGCAACACAAGCACATGTTAGTAAATGTTTAATTATTGGGATGGGAGGAGGCGGTAATGAATGCATACTCACTTTTAAGTTTAATCTGTGTTCTTAACACTTTTAAAGTCTGGACAATAAACAGAACAATACAACAAACCCTTCTTTGTAGTGATTTCAGATTTCTAAGGTATAAATACTCACACCAAAAATTGCTTGGTAAAGGGGTTAGAGCTAGCTCTGGCACATCTCTGATTTCTTATCATTAGAAGTCTTCAAGTAATGTCTGGATAGTCCCTCCTCAGGGCTTTTATAAAGGGGGTGACTATTCAAAACTAGTTATATTCTAGAGCCTCTGAGGTCCTTTTGAATGCTCAAGTTTCTGTGCTTTTGAGGCATATACATGATAAGAGGCTTATCTTGCGTCTCACCAGAGTATGGGGGCCAGGACAAGAACCTGAATATCTTTAAATTCTTATTCTCGGACAAACATTCTTTCCATTCCACTGGTGAGTTGAGGCATCTTTCATTCAATTTATTTACATTAAATGGTTCTGTTGAAAACTCATGATCATCTTGTAAAGTACCACCAAAGCCGTTAAAGGACAGCAACAAAACTTCTTCAATAAATATGGTTAGCTGTGGACTCCCAGCTCACCTGCACTTTTCTATTTGGCTTGTTTCCTGTTTTTAGCTTCTGACCTCTAGTTTTTGACAGGCCATCTATTTTGTATTATAAATTTTGCAGTCATGATCAAGACCCTGAGATGTCAGTAAATATTAATAGTTATACTGGAAACATTTTTTCTTGGTCCGATGGCAGCCTCGTCAGTCTGTAACATGGAATAAGCTTAGCACTAAATATATCCTATGTGTCCAGTTTGGGACTAAGAAAGAAAACATTCATTATTTACTTGGGAGGCCACAGGTTGTTGAAAATGATAAGACTGTGGCAAAACCAGCAACAGACTTAGTTGAGAGGAAGTATGATGTAGTGGCTAACAATCAAGGAGAACTAGATTAAAATCCTTTTACCAATCAGGAGTTCTTTTTTTTTTTTTTTTTTGCATCATGGACCCCTACTGAAGTATGTTGGAACCTCTGGATCCCTTCTTTGAGCAATATTTTTAAATGCATAAAATAAAATATGTAGGATAACGATGGAAACTAACTACATTCAAATAACCTGGACTCCAGGTTAAGAATTATTTCATTGGTTGCTTATATTTGGCAGAAATAGTGTTGATGGATTTGGCGTAATTACTTAAATGATATTGATAATGGTAATAATGAATGACGGATGAAACTTTTGATTTTTTGAATAGTTAAGTATAGGAGATTAAAAGGAATTAAACATGGCTTTTTAGTAAAGTCAAAACTTTAATCACCATAATAACCTAAACCTTTTTGATTCCTTCCTTTTTAAGATTTGAGGCACTCAAAGAAGCAAATTGTGTGGAGATTTTGAGTTGAGGCTGGAAAAGGCAAGGGATAATTAACAGTAGTGGGATAGTATTTCCAGAATTTAATGACTGTCCTAATGTAGACTCTAAAAAAAAGCTCACAACTATACATTCAGTAGCCAACCTTGAGTTAGCACTGGAGCAAGCCAATAGTCAGCTTCTCAAGACCCTCTTGCTCTGATTCAGGTCAAGGATATTGCAATAATGTCAGACCATAAAGTGTTGCTGCCTTATCCCATCCCTCCACAAAGGGCAGAGAATTTAAGCTACTACTATACAGTTCCACAGGCTCTGATACCATTCTGTTGTTCCACCTCTTATTTTCTCAAGTTTAATGGAAGAATCCAGAATGTATGAGGCAGGGGAAGAATTCAGGGTCTGTGTAGTGCTAGAATGAGGACAGCAAGGGAACAGGTTAGCAAGTAAGGATGTCTCAGAAAGACCAGTGTTTCTGATAAAATAGAGAGCAATGGCTTCCATTTGGTTTCTGTTTTCAGTATGTTCCCCATCTCACCTGAGCCTTTAAGCTGCACATGAACTTGGGTAACTACTCAGGAATGTGAACCAACAGGACCAAGAGCAAATATGCCCGAGAAAATTCAGTATAAATGTGATAGAAGAGTAATATATATATATATATATATATATTTTACTATTATATGGACTACTTAATTTCATAGCAATACTGCTACAGCATTGAGCAAACACCATCTAATGTTTGTTTCTTAATCTTAAATCCTAGCGGTCACCCTAGTGTAGTGGCAAAATGCTGACTCTTCAGTCAGGAAGATTTGGGTTCAAATTCTACCTCTGATACTTACTAGTTTAGTGACTGAGGGCAAGTCACTTGGCCTCTCTAAGGGTTATTAAATTAAATAAGTTTTAGCTGGAGTTCTGAGTGGTAATGGTCGTAGGTCCACCCATAGTAAAAGCAGTAGTGTTATCATTTTGATTAGTTATAGCTCATTACACTCCTGTGAAAGAATGTTGGTACACCCATTTAGAAACCCAGAAAAAGTGATGTGAGCAAATTAGTGACAACAGAAAAAGAAATGAAAACATTTGATTTCACAATCCACTGGTCAGCTTTTAGAGCCACCACACTTTAATCACAGGAAATGAGTAAAAGTGATCAAACAACCTTATATGGATTGGGCAGCCAGCCGGTTTCAGGTAATGCTGATTCCAGCTCACTCCCCTTTTGTGGTCTTCTGACCCATCACATTGCCCCAAGGTATAGACCCCAATCTGGATTGACTTGCCCGAACTACATTTAACTCACTTTATATATGTGTGTATGTGTGTGTGTGTGTGTGTATGTGTGTGTGTGTGTGAGAGAGAGAGAGACAGAGAGACAGAGAGAGACAGAGAGACAGTGAGAGAGAGAGAGAGAGAGAATTTAACTTCTCTTGGGTCCTGAGTTCAGTTCATTTTGTTAAAGTCAGAATAAGGATTGAATTACAAATGGAGGTTTTCTTTTTTGTCTAGACAAACTTTTTGGGGTAGGAAGGGTAACTTAGCTAGCAATAGTTTGAAAAGATAAGGAAGGATGTCTTTGAGATAGGTTCTTTGTCTTCAGAGAAGTTTAACTTACAGATACCCATCCTTCCAGACTGCCAAGAAAAGAGACACTCCCCACCCCAAACCTCTCTCTGCTTCTCTCTCTCTCTGTCTCTCTCTCTCTCTCTGTCTCTCTCTCTCTCTGTCTCTCTCTCTTTCTGTCTCTCTGTCTCTCTCGCTCTCTCTTTCTCTCTCTCTCTCTGTCTCTCTCTCTCTCTCTGTCTCTCTCTCTGTCTCTGTCTCTCTCTCTCTCTTTCTCTCTCTCTCTCTCTCTCTCTCTTTCTTTCTCTCTCTCTGTCTCTCTCTCTCTCTCTTTTTTTTTCTCTCTCTCTCTCACACACACACGCACACACACACACACTCACACTACACTGCTTCTACTGGTTTTTCGCAAGTGATCAGCAGTTCAGCAATTTCCCTACTTCCTAACACTTAGGGAAGTCAGGGACCTAGGAGCCAGGCCTCTTTCTACTGCTGGACTGAGAGCAACCTTCAGGGACAGGAAAACCTGGACCCCATGAAAAACAAGATGATATTATGTCCAATTACTCTATATTAGTCATCTTCTCATCTCCTTCTAGTGAGTGGTTAAACTCCTCTGTTTGAGGCTCTCAGGCACTTCAAAAGGAGCTCTGTATGCAAGGCTGCCACACAGAAGGGGATGATTATGTGGTCATTTATTTATATGATTGGGACACAATAGAAGGGACTCTTGGGCCTGAACATGTTCCAATGACTCATAGTATTTTTTCCCCTGTGTTATTTGACCTTCGTTCCTTCTCCCATTCTCCCATCCTGGTGGATCTGCTCCCTGACCACAGCAACCCCACAGCTGTATTTGCTGACCAGAGACTGGAAGAATGAAAGTAATTGTTTTCACCAGGAATCTTCAAAGGGTTTAAAATTAGTTCCTTCTAGTCAACATAGGATCAGATATTAAAGGATTTAGGAAATGAAAGTTGTCATTCCTTGTTTGGAAAACATTTTCTCATGATAAAAAATAGGAAAGTTATAGAGTAATCACCGGGCTGGGCTATATTGTGTGATGTTTAGTTATTACATTATCGCGTTACAAATGAGAGGCGCACACAAATCACAATGAATACATGATAGGAAGGAATAACTGCAAAAAGGTATTTAATCATTTTAAGAGACAAATAGAATTATCAGAATATCAAATATTAAATGTCTAGCTCAACAAAAAGTATCTGGGGTTAACAAAGGAAGACATTGATTTATGGAAGTGATGCAAAGCATCCAAGACCTCCAGAGGGTGCTATTGCATTTATACAGAAATGGATTAAAATATGCACATATTCTTCTGAAAAAGCAAAATTAGAATTTTCAATGCCTTTAATTCTTGCCCGTAAAACACAAGGAAAATCATATGAGAACCAAAAACTATCATACTTTTTTATGCTAAATGGATAACTTAAGCACATCTTGTTTTAAAGAATAGTTGTTTACCAATAGGCCACTTATGTAATAAAGGAATGGTGAAAAAAGGAGTTCAAGGATCCTTTGGGGGAAAGATTATATTTCATTAATTAATAAAAGTGTCACTTAATTGACATTAACTTTTTTTTTGTCCTCAAATTCATAGATTTAAGGAACTGAAACATAGGTTTCAAACACTGTCTTGAGGATTACGTAGAAAGCAAACAAATCACAACATGAAAGCAATTGTTGGGGAAATAGTGTACAGTTTCAAAGGTAATTTCAAATATTTACTTAAGTGCAATTAAGTTTTTATCATCACAATCCCCTATCTCAGCAGCTTTTTTATGGTCCTTACAGTAATGCTGCCATGGAGGGGAAAAAAATGAAGAGAAAGGAGGATGATAATAAGCTTTCAAACTGGTATGTCCAAGATGCCAGGCTTGTATAGTGATGAAGACATGTATATTCCACGATTTTGAAACTCTGGGCAAGTATCAGAGATACCTGTTCTCATCTGTTAAATGTAGGTATCTCTTTCAATTTATATTTTGCTTTAAAAACATGAATGAAAACAGATCTAAATCAATTCTTTGTGGAATTCATGAGTGTGTCTTTTACTGTTTTGAGTTGTGTCAGCCACTCAAATGCCTGCCATTTTGACAATGCTGTTTGTCAATACTAGCATGATGGTATTTTTAGATATTGAGCTGTTGGGAGGTGATTTGGGAATATAGTGGAGGGATACAAATAGGAACTACTCGATATTTTTCAACACTATATTCAGTTTTTGCTTAGCTTTTGAACAGATTGACATTGTTTTACTAATGATTAATCACATTCGTTCTAAGGGGAAAAAAAAGACCAGAGCACTAATTTTAGACCCTTGGGTACCATCACTGATTGGTGTCATTTAATGCTGGGCAAAGCTAATGTCAAAGATAGAAAAGGAGCGCCATAAGAAAGCTCCCCAAGCTCACAGAATTGCATCATATTAAGTATAAACAACGTAGGCAGGGAGAGTTTCAAGTGAATTGGTGAAAGACACCTAAATGGAAATGACCAATATTGTATCTGGGTTAGGAAATTATGTGACATGTTCATCTAAAGGTGAGAATGTTGCCAGGGAAGTCATGGAGTGCATGTAAATAACCACACAACAAGAAAGGCCATTTATATAGCATCTTCCTCTCTGGAGCTCAAACTGTTTTACAAGCAACTAATTAATCCTCTCACCGTCTCTGTCAGAGGGGTAAGGTAGCATAGGTAGCACTGATGCCGATAGCAGGACAAAACAAACAGGAGAAGGCACCAACTCTTGGACACATGCTTGTGGGCAGGTGGCTATTTTTCTTACAATTGGTGGACGATGGACCAAGAAGGACCAGTTTAAAATATTTAGTTTGAGTTAGTCTGATCTGCACAGTAAGGAGTGATGGTATCTAAGCAAAGTGGCTCATTAGGTACTGATTTAAAAAAAAAAGACAGAGGAAGGTATCAGACTAATCTGTGATGGTCTTTGGGTACCTAGTCTCTCAAAATAGCCCCAGGGAGACCTACAAGTCCAATGGGTAGGAACATTAGAGGTGCAAGGACACTCCAGATGCTAGAACATCTGGTGTTGATCACTGGGTGTGCATCAAGAAAAGTATAGTAAGACAGGCCATTTGCATCTAGCATTGCTATCTCTATGTGCTGTGTACTGTGGGAATATGCGAAAGCTCTACGGTGTTTGTCCCTAATAAAATGCTCTTCTACTCAGCTGGTACAATAATAATAGTGTAACACGTTAACTTAAAAACTCTTTTAACTTTATTTTGTGCAGAGAACTTTCATAACTGTTACAACTCAATAAATCTTCACATAAACCCTGATCTTGGCATGTCTGGTATCATTAACTATCATTTGACAGATGAGAAAATGCAAAAGTTAAGTAACTTAGCTAAAAACTATAGTGCAAGTTGGAGCTGATATTAGAACAGAAGAATATGGAAATTGTATTTTAGAGCTGGAAAAGACCTTAGCAGTCACTAAGACCAATCTCTTCATTTTATGGATGAGGAAACTGGAGCTTATAGCAATTCTAACTTGTATTTGCTCAGTACTTCAAGGTTTGTTAAGTGCCACAGGCATCTCATTTGATCTTCACAATAACCCTTTGAGGTAGGGATGTTATTATCTCTGTTATAGATGAAGAAACCTGAGAGAGGTTAAGTGACTTGCACAAAGTCCCATTACTCATAAGTGTCTAAGTCAGAATTTGAATTTAAACCCTCATGAATCTAGTTCCAACCCCCTAGCCAAAGCCCCATGTAGCTACCTTGTTTAAAAAGATGAAATGGCTAGCTCAAGAGGATCCACATTAGAGCCACTCCCCATGCGTACTCTGCCTGGAATTGCAGGCTGATTTTTATCCCTATTACATTGCTTTAACTTCCTTACTTATATATAGACACAGTCTATGAGAAGATAAAGAAGTGGAGAGTGAAACTCCATTTGGTTTGACGTGCAAGTGAGACAATCCACAGTTTTGATCATCAGAATAGTGCAGAAGAGTGGGGAGGGGAGGGAAGATGCATTGGTATATCCTATGGAGTCAGGAGGGACTTGGGCAAGTACTATGCAAAACACTGAAACAAGATATGATAGAGTAGAAAGAGAACTGCACCAGTAAACAAGAGGCACGAGTTCTAGGTCCTGCTCTCACACTTAATTACTATGTAACCATGAGTAAATCCTAACTTCTGTGAAGCTTAAAGTCTTCATCTTTAAAATGGGGATGACAGTTGTACTATCTGCTGGATGCAGTTATTATGAGAATCATGCGAGATAATATTTTCAAAGTTTTTCTTGTGACTACAAGCCTGTGTTTAAATTTAAATTGTGTATAAATGTAATTATCCTATTATACATTCACTAAAGTCATACTCTAATGTTTCAACTTAGAATGGGGGCGGCCCCATATTCTTAACAAATCAGCAAGCATTTAATAAGTTCTTATTGTGTTCCAGTACTGCCCTAAGTGCCAGGGGCCACATAGAATAGCAAAAACAAAGATTATGTCCAAAGCTCACAAACTCTAGGGAGGTTTCACCAAGGTGGAAAGGTTTTGTATACAGCCCAGGGACAGTGAATTGTGTGTGTATACTGACTATGTGTGAATTTGCTTTGCTTAAACTCAGAGCAGTTTGTCAGACTTTTTTTTTTTTGCTTTTTGGAGGGTAGAAGACAGGGCAAATGGGGTTAAGTGACTTGCCCAAGGTCACACAGCTAGTAAGTGTTAAGTGCCTGAGGTCACATTTGAACTCAAGTCCTCCTGATTCCAGGGCTGGTGCTCTATTCACTGCACCACCTAGCCACCCCTGACACTTTTTTTAAAGACATAGCCACTCATAAAAGCCTTCTACTGAGATATGTAGTGTTTACAGTTGGTTCTGGTGAAAGTAGAACCCATGAGGATGAAATTAGAGAATTTTTGAAATTGGATTATTATAATTAGCCGTATAATCTTAATCAAGTCATTTCAAATCTCCCAGCCTCATATGGGAGGTCAGAATAGATGATCTCTGAGATCACACCAATGCCATACAATTTTTAGATTCTATGAAATTCTATGACCCAAATAATAAAGAAAGGGGGAGCAAGAAAACCACTATATTCTTTGAACAATCCTTTTAAAATGCTATTTTACTTAAACTGGAAACGAAGAGATAGGATGTTGACAGTAACACGGGAGAGAAAAAAATTCTCAGCTATATAGGGAAATAGAATTTATTTCTACAAATAGAAATGATTTCTCCGAGGTTCTAAGATGACAACTCCCCTTCCATCTTTGAAAATTGGTGTTAGGTGCGGATGTGTTTGTGTTTATAACCCCAATTCTTTTTATGCCCTTTATTGAAATAAAATATACAATTCTAGGGAAAAATCTATATTTGAGTTCCGTGATTGACATATGCATATTATGTAAGGAGCTGATTCTGTGAGTGGTAATATGCTAAACTTCTCTAATCAGCCTCCTATAGGCTATTGCCTTCCAGACTGGATAAGTAGTGGCCCTGGCCATCATTGTCTCACTTATTCATATGTCTCGCTGTGCACAAATTTAAATAAGTAAAGCATTTTTAATATTGAGTCAGTAATTTAATGGCTTGACTTTATATTTTATTATTACCAAACCCTACATTTCAGCATACTGCCTTAAGTGAGCAAAATGTATACTAAACAATGATTTAAAATGTACATTAAAAATTGCTAGATGAAAAGGTCCATACCTTTTTCTGTTATACGTGTCACTGTCTATAATTCTGCATCTACATCTATACATAGATTTATGCAATTGGATAAAAAAATCTCACAATCATATCTTAAATCCTAGCCATTTGCAAGGATTAGCCTGTTCTACTAATTCACTGAGGTGGGATTTTAGTTATTCAGCTAGTCCTTTACTCAAGACTGTATCCTGAGGGAAATCATGCAGCATCTTATCAGCTTGTAAACATTAGCAGTCAGCCCACATCACCCTGATTTATTCTCCAGGTAGGTGATCACACTTCTAAGACTAAGAAAGTTTTTGAGCTTGCTTCTGCCAGCAGATAAGATGTGCCCATCCTAATTGAAATCTGAAATTTTCAGTTTCCTCATCTGTGAAATGGGGAGAATAATAGTACTGTAACCTCACAGGGTTGTTATGAGCATCACATAATGCAAAATGAATAAAGTGTTTTGTAGATGGTTGCTACTATTATGCTTATTTTGGTATTTTTATAGGGATCTGTTTCAGATATTTTTCTCTTTTGGCATGTATGCCCAACTCTGTTTTCTAAATCTTCTTCTCCCCAACCTTACCAACCATTATTTGTACCTCCAATGGCCAAGAAGAATGGGAGAGAAGACAGACAAAAAGAAGGAAATTGGGGAAAAGTTGCTAATTATACTTTTTTTCCTACAGTCTTTTGATATAGCCTGGTTTTACTTCTAAAATTGACATTTTAATCAGTGTGCTCCAACTACTTCTTTATTAATCTCATTTTCCAGGAACCTATACTTCAACTTAGTCATTAAAACACCCATGGAGACAATCATTTGACTAAGTTATCAGCAGTTCTTAAAAAAAAAAAAAACATTAGTGCTTGGGGATGTGACGGTAAAGCGTTCATATCACCAACAGGCCAGATCAAACTGCCTCATTTTTAAAATGTATTTTTCTTCCTCCTTCCTTCTGAAAACATAAATGGTTGAGCTAAGTTCAACTCGGTAGAATGTTCTTGGACCCTGTGCATTGAAGGAGATTGATCAGTTGTTACCAAGGATGTTCAGCAGTGCATCTAAGCACAAGCTAAAGGCGGCAGGAAGGTTGAGTAGATAGCCATCCACTTAAGTCTGAGATAAGGGAAGAGATGGGATGAGGCAGACTTGCAATCCTCATCAGGATGTTGTCATAGGCAACAGGCCTATTTATGTCTGAATTGTGGGAACACCAAGACAATGAAAATCACAATGTAACAGCAAAAGGAACTTTTCTTAAAAGGTGATAGCAAAAATAAAAAGATTAAATAGGGGTTAAACTCATGTTTCTACCAGAGGGGAAGTTCCAGCAGAGGACTTGCTTCTCTTGGTTCCTAACATGGTTGAGCATCTTGAGTGTTACAAATAAGCAATTGAAAGTGAGAAGTTACATATAAGGAGTTTTGTTTTCAGGGTTCGGGAAGTAGTGCCCCTCTGTTGCATATAGTTCTACTGGCTGGGTTTGGAAAGTAATTGTTACTATAGCTAAAATTGAGAAAAACTCTTTGTTCATCCTTAGAGGCACTAGATGGCACAGTAGATAGAATATTAGACCTATGTCAGGAAAACCTGAATTCAAATCCTGCCTCAGGCTATATGACCCTGGGCAAGGCACTTAACTGATAGCTGCCTAAGTTTCCTCAACTGTAAAATGGGGATAATAATAGCACTTGGGCCCCAAGGCTATTCGTGAGGATATAATTAGATAATATTTATGAAGCGTTTAGCATAGTTCCTGGAACATAGTAGATGTTTAATAAATGCTTATTTCATTTCTTATTCCCTTTCACTGTGTCTTTCAGTAAAAAAATCTTCCAAAAATTCTCTCTCCTGTGAAAAGGGGACCCTAATGGAGGTTCTCTCTATTCTGGGATGGGATTATGGCATAGACGTTTATATACAAAGTAATAGAAACAATAGAAAGTTGGGTCAAGGAGTCACTTGGGGTACAGATTCACCTCCAGCTCTACTCCTCAAACACTTTGGCATGCTTTATGGAAGAAGCATCTCTATCAGTGTAATTATGTGTGTTTTTGACTCAAATATTCAACGCAAGAGGCCATTTAACCCTTTCTTTAGCAGGTATTGTTCCACTAGCTCTGTTCTAAGGAGGACCTTTGTTCATCCTGTTTTTCAGCATAAAGTCTTCTGCACATTCTCAGTCTTTTATAGATATTGAAACTGAGCAGTCACAACAAATCACAGTCACAGAAACTGAAAGCTGAAAACAATATCAGAAGTTACCTACTCAAATATGCCCAGGACCAAAAATCCCTTCTTGAAAATACCCAACAAGTAGTCACATAGTTTCTGCCTGAAACTCTCCAGTTAAGAGAAATCTTGTACTTCCTGAAGCCACTTATTTATTCGACTTTTGGAAAATTCTGCTACTCTAATAGTTTGGAATATTTTCCTAATATGAAGCCTAAATCTATCTCCCTTCAATTTTCCCCACTGTTCTTAGCTCTTTCCTTGAAATGATCAGAATAAGTCTAATCATGCTTCCACATCACAGCCCTTCAGATACTTGAAAAAAAGCTATCTCATCCCATTTAAGGGTTTGGGTTTTTTTGTCGTTTTTGGTTTTTTCTGTGCTAAACATCGTCAGTTTCTTCAATGGATGAAACATGATCTTGGAACGCTTACCAGTGCTGGTCAACTTTCTCTGGATGCCCTCCACCTCCATGATGTCCCTCCCAAAGCAGAGTTCCAAGAACTGAACATAATCCTTCCAGTGTTGTCTGATTCTCATCTTTCTGGATCTCTTTGTGGCTATACACAGTATGCTCATCGTCTCTGCTTCCCTTCCTCTTCCTTGCTTGTCAGCACTTCACATGTGGCTTCTGACCTCATCACTAGGAGAAACTACTCTTTCAAAACTGACCAATGAACATTTAATTGCAAAATCAAATGTCCTTAGTCAATTTTCTTCCTTCATGACCTCTCTGCAGCATTTGATACTGTTGACCACCTACTCCTCCTGGAAATTCCCTCTTCTTTGGATTTTTGTGACAGTACTTTCTTGGTTTTCCTTCTACCTGTCTGACTACTTCTCAAGCTCCTTTGTTACTTCATCAACCATATCCTGGCTTCTAACTGGGAGTACTCCAAGGCTTTTTCTGGGCCCTCCCTTCTCCTTCTCTGTCTCTCCTTCTCTCTCTGCCTATCTCTATCTGTGTGTGTGTGTGTGTGTG